>JAVJIF010030947.1:0-78701 GCA_038442645.1 Agave tequilana
ATCAATCTGACAACTAATCAAGATCACTGAAATATCAACAATCTAATTGGCCAGGTCGGCAAATATCAGGTGGGAGGTTTTCCGTTCAATAGAACGTTCCTTAATTTAGAACCACCTTTCAATTTCCTTCCTTGGTTTAAGCACCAATTAGACTGAATCCAAGTCAGTCTCGATATACTATAAGTATATTTCCTGTATAAAGGACTTAGTCCACTTATACAGTATCACTTAGACTGAATCTAAGTCAATCTCGATATACTGTAGAGTATATCCCCTGTATAAAGGACTTAATCCACTTATACAGTATTTGAAGTGAGGTACGCTTAGAGCGAATCTCCTTAAGACATTACGTCCCCCGCACCGGTGCTAACGGGATAATGGACGCTGGTCTCCCAAGATACAATACTTCTTCACGGTATTTGGATAGCACTACCAAATCACCGTACGGTCGAATCGTAGTCAACCAGTACCTACACAGGATTATAAAAGCAGCGGTATAATGACAAATTTCAAATGAATATTTGCATTACTCTTTTTGGAGGAGCACCCACTGTTAAGGATGAAGGAGGTAGAAGAATATCTTTCTTCAGAAGTACCAGATTCAGACAACAAGTCTTATAAAAGAATCTGTTGAATTTTCTGATTCCTCTTTCAGAATAATTTGGCAGAATCTCCTTTTAGGAAGTTGCTTTAGATTCCCACTTCACGCTGGAAGTCGCGGATTCCCACTTCGCTGGAAGTCGCTCTGGAAGTCGTGGATTCCCACTTCGCTGGAGCCCAGTTCAGAACTTAATTCAGAACTGTAGAGAGAGAGAGAGGAGAGATCTTTCTGTTTGGTGTGTCTGAGAATGAACCTCTGGAGCGCTATTTATAGCGCTCCGGAAGGGTATTCTCGTCCGCCAAAAAGACAACAGTTGCGACGGTTCGGACAGAACCGTCGCAACCGATCAACCGCCCAACCGCACGGTCGGTCTTCCGACAGCGGTTGGCGAACGGTTCGGATCTGTTCGCGCGGACACCCGTTGGCGGGTGGTTTGAATCCTTTCGCGGGCGGGCTGGAGCGGTTCGGCCCATACCTACGGACCCTGATTCAAAAAGAACCAGGCCAGGTAGGGAACCCGAACTCAGACTCAGACTCAGACCAAGCCCGAGCCCGTGCCCGGCGCCGGCCGGCCGCCGCCGCCGCCAGCGGCGGCGGCGCGCGCGCGGCACGTACGTATGTACGTGCATAGTTCCCTCTTTTTCACGCGCGAAAACTCCAAGTACCCAAAGGGCACACCCTTTGTTCTCATTTTCTCTATTTATACCCCATAGGCTTCCATCACACGGCCAATGTGGGACTAAATGCTTGTAGCTAACTTTAGTCCCTTTTGGCTTTGAATTAGGCAATCTTTGGACTTGAATATCTCATTCATTCGAAGTCGGAATTGAACATGTGAATATATCACGTTCATCACAAATGGAAGGAGAACACACTCCAACCATCATCCGGTTGATTCGATCAACGGATCTCGCCATAATTCAACTCGAAGATTCACCTTTATATTCTTCAATTCAACAATCCCCCACAATGAATGGAGATTCAAGGAAATGACACACAAAGAGACTGACTCTATTGTGAAAGGTACTTGAGAAAAGAAACTGCATAAGGATAGGTGAACTAGGTCTTGAACCTTCCATAGCGAAAGCTTTATCGGACTTACTGGCTAATCAGTGAACTAGGTCTTGAACTGTTAGCCGTTAGTGTAAGCCAAGTCAACAAGCTTCACACAGTGACTTTCCAAATCAACTTTGGTTCTCTGTTGTGTCCGTTTGGCCCTGGACATTCTTGGTTTCAGAGATTATCTTTAGGGAATAACAGCCTCCATAGAGATTCCCAAAGAGCCGACCCAACTCTATACTCACATAGGTGATGGACCTATTAAGAGTAGTCTACTCTACTCCACTTGTTTAGTAACAAGATATAGGCATCATTAAAAGCATTAAGCTTATCCTTAATCCACTTGTAGAAAAGCACTTATGTGCACCTTAGGAATGGATTGGAGTCAAGCTCCCAAGTGCGTACTTGCTGAGTCAATCATAACTAGTTTTCTTCTTGACTTAGTCCGTGGGATCTCCAGTCGCTAAGTGAGGTTTCCATTAAGCTGACTCGGTAAGGTTAGGCTTTTAGACCCATTCCCCTCGATGCGCAGTTATACGCTCTCCACTTAAACCTTTAGTAAGCGGATCCGCTAAATTATCCTTTGACGATACAAAGTCAATAGAGATAATTCCATTTGAGAGCAACTGCTTCACGGTATTATGTCTACGACGAATATGTCTAGACTTACCGTTGTATAAAACATTTTGTGCCCTAGATATAGCTGCTTGATTATCGCAGTGTATACATATAGCGGGCACTGGCTTTTGCCATAATGGTATATCTTCTAAGAATTGTCGAAGCCATTCTGCTTCTTCTCAAGCCTTATCTAAGGCTATGAATTCCGATTCCATAGTGGAACGGGCAATACATGTTTGCTTAGAAGATTTCCATGATACCGCTGCTCCTGCTAGAGTAAATACGTATCCGCTAGTTGATTTGATTCCTCAGAATCTGCAATCCAATTAGCATCACTGTATCCTTCCAGTACAGGAGGATACTGTCCATATCTCAAGGCATATTCCTTGGTATGTGATACGTAACTCAATACTCGTAGTAGAGCGGTCCAGTGTAGATCACTAGGATTGCTAGTGTATCTACTTAACTTGCTTACAGCGTAAGCAATATCGGGTCTAGTGCAATTCATTAAATACATTAGACTTCCAATAATCTGAGAATACTCCAACTGGCGTATTCCAGTTCCTGTATTCTTATGAAGGTGGACGTGTGGGAGAAAAGGATTTGTATTCTCTTTTATCCCATGATCCTTGAATCTTTCTATCATCTTTTCCACGTAGTGAGATTGAGATAGACTGATTCCATCTGGTGTTCTAGTAATTTTAATTCCTAAAATTACATCAGCAACCCTCAGATCCTTCATATCAAAACTGTTGGATAACATTCTTTTAGTGGACTTAATAATCTAAATATTAGTCCCAAGTATCAACATGTCGTCTACATAAAGACAAACAATGATACATGCATCTCCAACTGTTTTCGTATAAACACACTTATCGCATTCATTGATAGTGAATCCATCTTTGATCATGACACTATCAAATTTCTCATGCCATTGTTTTGGAGCCTGTTTTAAACCGTATAAGGATTTTACCAATTTACACACCTTGTGTTCTTGGCCCTTGACTTTAAATCCTTCAGGTTGCTTCATATATTCTCTTCACTTAATTCACCATTTAAGAATGCAGTCTTGACATCCATTTGATGGATATCTAAGTTGTGCAATACTGCAATCGCAATCAACATCCGTATGGACGTTATTCTTGTTACTGGTGAATAAGTATCGAAGTAGTCAAGTCCTTCTTTTTGTCGATAACCCTTGGCTACTAATCTAGCCTTGTACTTATCGATAGATCCATCGGGTTTTAATTTTCGTTTGAAAAATCCACTTACACCCAATTGGTTTACTTCCAGGAGGCAAGTTTACCAATTCCCAAGTATGATTACTTAGTATGGATTCTATTTCGCTATTTATAGCTTCTTTTCACATTTGTGCTTCTGGGGTTGACATAGCCTCTTTAAATGTTTGAGGCTCGCTCTCAATAGCGTATGCTATGAAATCTGGACCAAAAGATTTGAGATTTTAGATCTCTGACTTCTTCTTGGTTCAATTTCCGCATTTACAATTGGTTCCTCGGGGCTTTCGTCCCTGAACGCCATCTCGTGTGTTCTTTTCCCAGAAGTCTTATCTGCTTCCCGTTTGTACGGAAAGATGTCTTCAAAGAACACAGCATCTCGAGATTCGATAATCATGTTTACATGAATATCTGGTATTTCTGATTATGAACCAGAAATCTGTAGGCACCACTATTCAAGGCATAGCCTATGAATACGCAGTCCAAAGTTTTTGCTCCCAACTTAGTCTTTTTAGGTAATGGAGCTAGCACTTTTGCAAGGCACCCCCACATTTTAAGGTAATGGTAGGAAGGTGTCCTTCCATGCCATAACTCGAATGGTATAAGACCAAGTTTCTTGTGGGGTACTCTATTTAGAATATAATTTGCAGTTAATAGAGCTTCCCCCCACAAGTTCTGCGGAGCTCCAGAACTTACGAGCATGGAATTAACCATCTCCTTCAAAGTTCTGTTCTTCCGTTCAGCAATTCCATTTTGCTGAGGAGTATATGGTGCTGTTGTTTGATGTATTATACCAAAACTAGCACATAACTCACTAAAATCATTTGATTCATATTCTCCGCCTCTATCGGATTTTAGAATCTTGATTTTCTTGTTGAGTTGATTCTCAACTTCGGCTTTATATGTTGTAAACATATTTATTGCCTCATCCTTACTGTTTAAAAGATACACATAACAGTATCTTGTACAGTCATCCATAAAAGTAATAAAATACTTTTTACCGCCTCTAGTTGGCATAAACTTCAAGTCACATAGATCGCTATGAATTAACCTTAAAGGTTCTGTATTTCGATCTACTGAGTGAAATGAATTTTTAGCCAACTTGGCCTCAACACAAACCTCACACTTGCAAATTTCTTCCAAGTTGAGTTTAGGAATATATCCCAGATTAGACAAGTTCTTTAAAGACTTGTAATTTACATGCCCTAATCTAGCATGCCACAAATTAGGAGACTCAAGCAAATAAACAGAAGAATTTTTTTTTTTTGATTAGCTTTGGGTACAAATACACGGACTTTTTATCAACCACTGCAACATTAGCTTTAAAAAGTCCATCAACAAGATAGCCCTTTCCCACATACATCCCTCCCTTAGTAAGTACAAATTTGTCGGATTCAAATACAATTCTAAATCCTTTCTTACTAAGTATTGATCCGGAGATCAGATTCTTGCGGATGTCTGGAACATGAAGGACATCGTTAAGAGTAAACTCTTTCCCCGATGTCCACTTCAGGATGACCTTGCCCTTTCCTTCAACCTTTGAGGAAGCTGAATTCCCCATGAATAGTTGCTCATCTTGCTCTAGCCTTTGATATTCTGAGAATAGCAATTTCTCTGAGCAGATGTGCCGAGTAGCTCCCGTGTCTACCCACCAATCTTTGTTATTTGTTGTCAGATTCACTTCTGACACCACAGCTGAAAGACTTCGTGATTCATGGTTGGTCATATTCGCCTGTGGGTGGCTCTTCTTGTTCTTCTTTAGACGGCTGCGACATTCATTGGCCTTATGCCCTTCTTTGTTGCAGATGTAGCAGGTTCCTTTGAAGCGCATGCTTTTGCCGTCTTGGGCCTTGCCTTTATACCTCTGGGATGTCTTCTTCCGCTTCAAGCCTTTGGAAGTAGACGCTTTCCCCTTTGAGTCCTCGATCACATTTGCTTTTACTTCATAGGAGTTCTTGCTGCTCCTTTTCTCAGACTTGCGGTTGTCCTCCTCTATACGAAGCCTCACAATGAGATCCTCCAACTTTACCTCCTTTCGCTTGTGCTTCAGGTAGTTCTTGAAGTCTCTCCACGCTGGGGGGAGTTTCTCCACGATGGTTGCAACCTGAAAAGTTTCAGGAAGAATCATACCTTCGGCCTCTATCTCGTGCAAGATAAGTTGGAACTCTTGCACCTGACTGATGACAGTCTTGCTATCCACCATTTTGTACTCCAGAAATCGTCCAACGACGAACTTCTTGGTACCAGCATCTTCAGTCTTGTACTTCTTGTCAAGACTGGCCCATAACTTCTTTGCCGTAGTGATCGGACTGTAGACATTGTAAAGAGAGTCATCCAGTCCATTAAGAACATAATTTCGGCAAAGGAAGTCACCTTGTGTCCAAGCATCGACTGCATGGACTGAGTCCCGATCAGTTCGGGTTCTGGTGGATCCTCCTGCAGGAATTTCGCCAGATGAAGAGTGGTCAAGTAGAAGAGCATCTTCTGTTGCCACCTCTTGAATTCTGTGCCATCAAACTTTCCTGGCTTCTCCGGCTTCGGGTTAGGAAGTGGAGTAGGCATCAAACCTTGGAGCGGTATGTTTGTTGCCTTGCTGGAGGTATCTTGATTTGTCTCAGACATTTTTTCTGCAAGTTCAAGCAGAACAGAAGTAAGAAATTTAATTGTCTTAAGATTGTTAGAAATTCTGCTTAACAAGAATCAATCTGACAACTAATCAAGATCACTGAAATATCAACAATCTAATTGGCCAGGTCAGCAAATATCAGGTGGGAGGTTTTCCGTTCAATAGAACGTTCCTTAATTTAAGAACCACCTTTCAATTTCCTTCCTTGGTTTAAGCACCAATTAGACTGAATCCAAGTCAGTCTCGATATACTGTAAAGTATATTTTCTGTATAAAGGACTTAGTCCACTTATACAGTATCACTTAGACTGAATCTAAGTCAATCTCGATATACTGTAGAGTATATCCCCTGTATAAAGGACTTAATCCACTTATACAGTATTTGAAGTGAGGTACGCTTAGAGCGAATCTCCTTAAGACAATTACGTCCCCCGCACCGGTGCTAACGGGATAATGGACGCTGGTCTCCCAAGATACAACACTTCTTCACGGTATTTGGATAGCACTACCAAATCACCGTACGGTCGAACCGTAGTCAACCAGTACCTACACAGGATTATAAAAGCAGCGGTATAATGACAAATTTCAAATGAATATTTGCATTACTCTTTTTGGAGGAGCACCCACTGTAAGGATGAAGGAAGGTAGAAGAATATCTTTCTTCAGAAGTACCAGATTCAGACAACAAGTCTTATAAAAGAATCTGTTGAATTTTCTGATTCCTCTTTCAGAATAATTTGGCAGAATTTCCTTTTAGGAAGTTGCTTTGGATTCCCACTTCACGCTGGAAGTCGCGGATTCCCACTTCGCTGGAAGTCGCTCTGGAAGTCGTGGATTCCCACTTCGCTGGAGCCCAGTTCAGAACTTAATTCAGAACTGTAGAGAGAGAGAGAGAGATCTTTCTGTTGGTGTGTCTGAGAATGAACCTCTGGAGCGCTATTTATAGCGCTCCGGAAGGGTATTCTCGTCCGCCAAAAAGACAACAGTTGCGACGGTTCGGACAGAACCGTCGCAACCGATCAATCGCCCAACCGTACGGTCGGTTTTCCGACAGCGGTTGGCGAACGGTTCGGATCTGTTCGTGCGGACACCCGTTGGCGGGTGGTTTGAATCCTTTCGCGGGCGGGCTGGAGCGGTTCGGCCCATACCTATGGACCCTGATTCAAAAAGAACCAGGCCAGGTAGGGAACCCGAACCCGAACCCAGACCCAAGCCCGGCCCGGCTCCGGCCGGCGGCCGCCAGCGGCGGCGCGCGTGCGCGCACGTACGTATGTACGTGCATAGTTCCCTCTTTTTCGCGCGCGAAAACTCCAAGTACCCAAAGGGCACACCCTTTGTTCTCATTTTCTATTTATACCCCATAGGCTTCCATCACACGGCCAATGTGGGACTAAATGCTTGTAGCTAACTTTAGTCCCTTTTGGCTTTGAATTAGGTAATCTTTGGACTTGAATATCTCATTCATTCGAAGTCGGAATTGAACATGTGAATATACCACGTTCATCACAAATGGAAGGAGAACACACTCCAACCATCATCCGGTTGATTCGATCAACGGATCTCGCCATAATTCAACTCGAAGATTCACCTTTATATTCTTCAATTCCAACAACTAATGCGTTCACGTTCGGAGAGGTGGTGCTGCATGGAGATCATCAGCACACATATAGTGAGGATTCCGCTGGTTTTCTTTGTGAGTAGCTCTCTCAGTGGATAGGAATTTTTTGAGATACAGTCATGATGCATGGTAATGAATAATGTTACATTTAATCAATGGTCGTATATCTAAGTTTTTCTTGGCTGGAAGAGGAAAAAGAAATAAAGATGTAATACAGTGATCAGTTGCATTCGCATTTGCATTTGCATTTGTTTTTCTTTTTTCTTTTTTTCTTCTTTATTCCCTCCCTGGGGAAATACTGCCATATGGAGTTTTTCAGCTTTTTCTCAAATATTGGAGGAATTATTGCCCCGAGACCAATGTCCCTGGCCTGAGTGTCACTGCTCACTATCACTCCATATCAATGGTTCCTGAGTCCCTAATAGAGATGGTAATAGTTTGAGTATGATCTGATTTTGTTTGAGGCTGTAGAGAGAGAGGATTGCTTATAATTCTATATAACTGTGTTTTTTTAATCAATAAAGATATAGTTAGTGTTGGAAATTCTGCTTAACAAGAATCAATCTGACAACTAATCAAGATCACTGAGATATCAACAATCTAATTGGCCAGGTCGGCAAATATCAGGTGGGAGGTTTTCCGTTCAATAGAACGTTCCTTAATTTAAGAACCACCTTTCAATTTCCTTCCTTGGTTTAAGCACCAATTAGACTGAATCCAAGTCAGTCTCGATATACTGTAAAGTATATTTCCTGTATAAAGGACTTAATCCACTTATACAGTATCACTTAGACTGAATCTAAGTCAATCTCGATATACTGTAGAGTATATCCCCTGTATAAAGGACTTAATCCACTTATACAGTATTTGAAGTGAGGTACGCTTAGAGCGAATCTCCTTAAGACAATTACGTCCCCGCACCGGTGCTAACGGGATAATGGACGCTGGTCTCCCAAGATACAACACTTCTTCACGGTATTTGGATAGCACTACCAAATCACCGTATGGTCGAACCGTAGTCAACCAGTACCTACACAGGATTATAAAAGCAGCGGTATAATGACAAATTTCAAATGAATATTTGCATTACTCTTTTTGGAGGAGCACCCACTGTTAAGGATGAAGGAAGGTAGAAGAATATCTTTCTTCAGAAGTACCAGATTCAGACAACAAGTCATATAAAAGAATCTGTTGAATTTTCTGATTCCTCTTTCAGAATAATTTGGCAGAATCTCCTTTTAGGAAGTTGCTTTGGATTCCCACTTCACGCTGGAAGTCGCGGATTCCCACTTCGCTGGAAGTCGCTCTGGAAGTCGTGGATTCCCACTTCGCTGGAGCCAAGTTCAGAACTTAATTCAGAACTGTAGAGAGAGAGATCTTTCTGTTTGGTGTGTCTGAGAATGAACCTCTGGAGCGCTATTTATAGCGCTCCGGAAGGGTATTCTCGTCCGCCAAAAAGACAACAGTTGCGACGGTTCGGACAGAACCGTCGCAACCGATCAACCGCCCAACCGCACGGTCGGTTTTCCGACAGCGGTTGGCGAACGGTTCGGATCTGTTCGCGCGGACACCCGTTGGCGGGTGGTTCGAATCCTTTCGCGGGCGGGCTGGAGCGGTTCGGCCCATACCTACGGACCCTGATTCAAAAAGAACCAGGCCAGGTAGGGAACTCAGACTCAGACCCAGCCCGAGCCCGACCCGGCCGGCCGCCGCCGCCAGCGGCGGCGCGCGTGCGCGCACGTACGTATGTATGTGCATAGTTCCCTCCTTTTCGCGTGCGAAAACTCCAAGTACCCAAAGGGCACACCCTTTGTTCTCATTTTTCTCTATTTATACCCATAGGCTTCCATCACACGGCCAATGTGGGACTAAATGCTTGTAGCTAACTTTAGTCCCTTTTGGCTTTGAATTAGGCAATCTTTGGACTTGAATATCTCATTCATTCGAAGTCGGAATTGAACATGTGAATATACCACGTTCATCACAAATGGAAGGAGAACACACTCCAACCATCATCCGGTTGATTCGATCAACGGATCTCGCCATAATTCAACTCGAAGATTCACCTTTATATTCTTCAATTCCAACAATCCCCCACAATGAATGGAGATTCAAGGAAATGACACACAAAGAGACTGACTCTATTGTGAAAGGTACTTGAGAAAAGAAACTGCATAAGGATAGGTGAACTAGGTCTTGAACCTTCCATAGCGAAAGCTTTATCGGACTTACTGGCTAATCAGTGAACTAGGTCTTGAACTGTTAGCCGTTAGTGTAAGCCAAGTCAACAAGCTTCACACAGTGACTTTCCAAATCAACTTTGGTTCTCTGTTGTGTCCGTTTTGGCCCTGGACATTCTTAGTTTCAGAGAGTATCTTTAGGGAATAACAGCCTCCATAGAGATTCCCAAAGAGCCAACCCAACTCTATACTCACATAGGTGATGGACCTATTAAGAGTAGTCTACTCTACTCCACTTGTTTAGTAACAAGATATAGGCATCATTAAAAGCATTTAAGCTTATCCTTAATCCACTTGTAGAAAAGCACTTATGTGCACCTTAGGAATGGATTGGAGTCAAGCTCCCAAGTGCGTACTTGCTGAGTCAATCATAACTAGTTTTTCCTCTTGAACTTAGTCCGTGGGATCTCCAGTCGCTAAGTGAGGTTTCCATTAAGCTGACTCGGTAAGGTTAGGCTTTTAGACCCATTCCCCTCGATGCGCAGTTTATACGCTCTCCACTTAAACCTTTAGTAAGCGGATCCGCTAAATTATCCTTTGATGATACAAAGTCAATAGAGATAATTCCATTTGAGAGCAACTGCTTCACGGTATTATGTCTACGACGAATATGTCTAGACTTACCGTTGTATAAAACATTTTGTGCCCTAGATATAGCTGCTTGATTATCGCAGTGTATACATATAGCGGGCACTGGCTTTTGCTATAATGGTATATCTTCTAAGAATTATCGAAGCCATTCTGCTTCTTCTCCAGCCTTATCTAAGGCTATGAATTCCGATTTCATAGTGGAACGGGCAATACATATTTGCTTAGAAGATTTCCATGATACCGCTGCTCCTGCTAGAGTAAATATGTATCCGCTAGTTGATTTTGATTCCTCAGAATCTGCAATCCAATTAGCATCACTGTATCCTTCCAGTACAGGAGGATACTGTCCATATCTCAAGGCATATTCCTTGGTATGTGATACGTAACCCAATACTCGTAGTAGAGCGGTCCAGTGTAGATCACTAGGATTGCTAGTGTATCTACTTAACTTGCTTACAGCGTAAGCAATATTGGGTCTAGTGCAATTCATTAAATACATTAGACTTCCGATAATCTGAGAATACTCCAACTGGCGTATTCCAGTTCCTGTATTCTTATGAAGGTGGACGTGTTGGAGAAAAGGATTTGTATTCTCTTTTATCCCATGATCCTTGAATCTTTCTATCATCTTTTCCACGTAGTGAGATTGAGATAGACTGATTCCATCTGGTGTTCTAGTAATTTTAATTCCTAAAATTACATCAGCAACCCCCAGATCCTTCATATCAAAACTGTTGGATAACATTCTTTTAGTGGACTTAATAATCTCAATATTAGTCCCAAGTATCAACATGTCGTCTACATAAAGACAAACAATGATACATGCATCTCCAACTGTTTTCGTGTAAACACACTTATCGCATTCATTGATAGTGAATCCATCTTTGATCATGACACTATCAAATTTCTCATGCCATTGTTTTGGAGCCTGTTTTAAACCGTATAAGGATTTTACCAATTTACACACCTTGTGTTCTTGGCCCTTGACTTTAAATCCTTCAGGTTGCTCCATATATATCTCTTCACTTAATTCACCATTTAAGAATGCAGTCTTGACATCCATTTGATGGATATCTAAGTTGTGCAATACTGCAATCGCAATCAACATCCGTATGGACGTTATTCTTGTTACTGGTGAATAAGTATCGAAGTAGTCAAGTCCTTCTTTTTGTCGATAACCCTTGGCTACTAATCTAGCCTTGTACTTATCGATAGATCCATCGGGTTTTAATTTTCGTTTGAAAATCCACTTACACCCAATTGGTTTACTTCCAGGAGGCAAGTTTACCAATTCCCAAGTATGATTACTTAGTATGGATTCTATTTCGCTATTTATAGCTTCTTTCCACATTTGTGCTTTTGGGGTTGACATAGCCTCTTTAAATGTTTGAGGCTCGCTCTCAATAGCGTATGCTATGAAATCTGGACCAAAAGATTTTGAGATTCTAGATCTCTGACTTCTTCTTGGTTCAGTTTCCGCATTAACAATTGGTTCCTCGGGGCTTTCGTCCCTGAACGCCATCTCGTGTGTTCTTTTCCCAGAAGTCTTATCTGCTTCCCGTTTGTACGGAAAGATGTCTTCAAAGAACACAGCATCTCGAGATTCGATAATCATGTTTACATGAATATCTGGTATTTCTGATTTATGAACCAGAAATCTGTAGGCACCACTATTCAAGGCATACCCTATGAATACGCAGTCCATAGTTTTTGCTCCCAACTTAGTCTTTTTAGGTAATGGAGCTAGCACTTTTGCAAGGCACCCCCACATTTTGAGGTAATGGTAGGAAGGTGTCCTTCCATGCCATAACTCGAATGGTATAAGACCAAGTTTCTTGTGGGGTACTCTATTTAGAATATAATTTGCAGTTAATAGAGCTTCTCCCCACAAGTTCTGCGGAGCTCCAGAACTTACGAGCATGGAATTAACCATCTCCTTCAAAGTTCTGTTCTTCCGTTCAGCAATTCCATTTTGCTGAGGAGTATATGGTGCTGTTGTTTGATGTATTATACCAAAACTAGCACATAACTCACTAAAATCATTTGATTTATATTCTCCGCCTCTATCGGATTTTAGAATCTTGATTTTCTTGTTGAGTTGATTCTCAACTTCGGCTTTATATGTTGTAAACATATTTATTGCCTCATCCTTACTGTTTAAAAGATACACATAACAGTATCTTGTACAGTCATCGATAAAAGTAATGAAATACTTTTTACAGCCTCTAGTTGGCATAAACTTCAAGTCACATAGATCGCTATGAATTAACCCTAAAGGTTCTGTATTTCGATCTATTGAGTGAAATGAATTTTTAGCCAACTTGGCCTCAACACAAACCTCACACTTGCGAATTTCTTCCAAGTTGAGTTTAGGAATATATCCCAGATTAGACAAGTTCTTTAAAGACTTGTAATTTACATGCCCTAATCTAGCATGCCACAAATTAGGAGACTCAAGCAAATAAACAGAAGAATTTCTTTTATTGATTAGCTTTGGGTACAAATACACGGACTTTTTATCAACCACTGCAACATTTGCTTTAAAAAGTCCATCAACAAGATAGCCCTTTCCCACATACATCCCTCCCTTAGTAAGTACAAATTTGTCGGATTCAAATACAATTCTAAATCCTTTCTTACTACGTATTGATCCGGAGATCAGATTCTTGCGGATGTCTGGAACATGAAGAACATCGTTAAGAGTAAGCTCTTTCCCCGATGTCCACTTCAGGATGACCTTGCTCTTTCCTTCAACCTTTGAGGAAGCTGAATTCCCCATGAATAGTTGCTCATCTTGCTCTAGCCTTTGATATTATGAGAATAGCAATTTCTCTAAGCAGATGTGCCGAGTAGCTCCCGTGTCTACCCATCAATCTTTGTTATTTGTTGTCAGATTCACTTCTGACACCACAGCTGAAAGACTTGATGATTCATGGTTGGTCATATTCGCCTGTGGGTGGCTCTTCTTGTTCTTCTTTAGACGGCTGCGACATTCATTGGCCTTATGCCCTTCTTTGTTGCGGATGTAGCAGGTTCCTTTGAAGCGCATGCTTTTGCCGTCTTGGGCCTTGCCTTTGTACCCCTGGGATGTCTTCTTCCGCTTCAAGCCTTTGAAAGTAGACGCTTTCCCCTTTGAGTCCTCGATCACATTTGCTTTTGCTTCGTAGGAGTTCTTGCTGCTCCTTTTCTCGGACTTGCGGTTGTCCTCCCCTATACGAAGCCTCACAATGAGATCCTCCAACTTTAGCTCCTTTCGCTTGTGCTTCAGGTAGTTCTTGAAGTCTCTCCACGCTGGGGGGGAGTTTCTCCACGATGGTTGTAACCTGAAAAGTTTCAGGAAGAATCATACCTTCAGCCTCTATCTCGTGCAAGATAAGTTAGAATTCTTGCACCTGACTGATGACAGTCTTGCTATCCACCATTTTGTACTCCAGAAATCGTCCAACGACGAACTTCTTGGTACCAGCATCTTCAGTCTTGTACTTCTTGTCAAGACTGGCCCATAACTTCTTTGCCGTAGTGATCGGACTGTAGACATTGTAAAGAGAGTCATCCAGTCCATTAAGAACATAATTTCGGCAAAGGAAGTCACCTTGTGTCCAAGCATCGACTGCAAGGACTGAGTCCCGATCAGTTCCGGGTTCTGGTGGATCCTCCTGCAGGAATTTGGCCAGATGAAGAGTGGTCAAGTAGAAGAGCATCTTCTGTTGCCACCTCTTGAATTCTGTGCCATCAAACTTTCCTGGCTTCTCCGGCTTCGGGTTAGGAAGTGGAGTAGGCATCAAACCTTGGAGCGGTATGTTTGTTGCCTTGCTGGAGGTATCTTGATTTGTCTCAGACATTTTTTTTCCTGCAAGTTCAAGCAGAACAGAAGTAAGAAACGATAATTGTCTTAAGAATGTTGGAAATTCTGCTTAACAAGAATCAATCTGACAACTAATCAAGATCACTGAGATATCAACAATCTAATTGGCCAGGTCGGCAAATATCAGGTGGGAGGTTTTCCGTTCAATAGAACGTTCCTTAATTTAAGAACCACCTTTCAATTTCCTTCCTTGGTTTAAGCACCAATTAGACTGAATCCAAGTCAGTCTCGATATACTGTAAAGTATATTTCCTGTATAAAGGACTTAGTCTACTTATACAGTATCACTTAGACTGAATCTAAGTCAATCTCGATATACTGTAGAGTATATCCCCTGTATAAAGGACTTAATCCACTTATACAGTATTTGAAGTGAGGTACGCTTAGAGCGAATCTCCTTAAGACAATTACGTCCCTCGCACCGGTGCTAACGGGATAATGGACGCTGGTCTCCCAAGATACAACACTTCTTCACGGTATTTGGATAGCACTACCAAATCACCGTACGGTCGAACCGTAGTCAACCAGTACCTACACAGGATTATAAAAGCAGCGGTATAATGACAAATTTCAAATGAATATTTGCATTACTCTTTTTGAGGAGCACCCACTGTTAAGGATGAAGGAAGGTAGAAGAATATCTTTCTTCAGAAGTACCAGATTCAGACAACAAGTCTTATAAAAGAATCTGTTGAATTTTCTGATTCCTCTTTCAGAATAATTTGGCAGAATCTCCTTTTAGGAAGTTGCTTTGGATTCCCACTTCACGCTGGAAGTCGCGGATTCCCACTTCGCTGGAAGTCGCTCTGGAAGTCGTGGATTCCCACTTCGCTGGAGCCCAGTTCAGAACTTAATTCAGAACTGTAGAGAGAGAGAGAGATCTTTCTGTTTGGTGTGTCTGAGAATGAACCTCTGGAGCGCTATTTATAGCGCTCCGGAAGGGTATTCTCGTCCGCCAAAAAGACAACAGTTGCGACGGTTCGGACAGAACCGTCGCAACCGATCAACCGCCCAACCGCACGGTCGGTTTTCCGACAGCGGTTGGCGAACGGTTCGGATCTGTTCGCGCGGACACCCGTTGGCGGGTGGTTCGAATCCTTTCGCGGGCGGGCTGGAGCGGTTCGGCCCATACCTACGGACCCTGATTCAAAAAGAACCAGGCCAGGTAGGGAACTCAGACCCAGACCTAGCCCAGCTCCGGCGGCCGGCCGCCGCCGCCGCCGCCAGCGGCGGCGCGCGTGCGCGCACGTACGTATGTACGTGCATAGTTCCCTCCTTTTCGCGCGCGAAAACTCCAAGTACCCAAAGAGCACACCCTTTGTTCTCATTTTTCTCTATTTATACCCCATAGGCTTCCATCACACGGCCAATGTGGGACTAAATGCTTGTAGCTAACTTTAGTCCCTTTTGGCTTTGAATTAGGCAATCTTTGGACTTGAATATCTCATTCATTCGAAGTCGGAATTGAACATGTGAATATACCACGTTCATCACAAATGGAAGGAGAACACACTCCAACCATCATCCGGTTGATTCGATCAACGGATCTCGCCATAATTCAACTCGAAGATTCACCTTTATATTCTTCAATTCCAACAGTTAGTTATCTTTTTTTTTTCCCTTCATAATTTATCATGCTAACAAGTTCTAATGGACTTCTAAACCTTTTTTGCAATTATAATCTTCTTTGCAATTTGAATCTTCTTCGTAGTTGCATGTTTTTTATTTGCGATTTCTCTGATTACAGATCTTGTTCAAATTTAATGGCTCTACTTGTAGATTCCTTCTTGGAAAATCTAAATTTGTTTAGCATTTGCGGAATTTAAATCTATTGGCTAGTTAAAAATTAGCATTTGCAGTAAGTTCAGTAGAATTTGTCCGCACATTTTTGTATTTTTAGGAATAATTTCAGCATCAGAACAGTACATTCACCAGTTTAGTGTTAGTAGGCAAATTCTACATCTAGCATTTACAATTCACTATCTTGGCATTAGGAGTTCAGTAGTTTAGCATCAACATTTTGCAACAGTTGCATTTTAGCAATTTTAGCCGTTGTTTTCATATTTTAGCAGTAACAACATTTGTGTTTTTTTATTTTTTGTTAGGCAAACTCTTGATGTTCCTCTGATCCTAAATTTGTGGAGGGGGATGTTTGATATAATTAGTAATTTTTTAAAGAAGATTATTGCTTATAGTTTTAGATAACTGTTTCTTATAGTTCATTTAAGAGTGGATAAAAATGTAGTTCTTCTAGTTTTTCCTGTAATTTATCAATATGGTTGGTATCTTGATTTTTCTTAATTATAGAAACCCGTGAACTAATCACTAAGTCAAAAAAAGTCTTACCCTGCTTCATCACTAAGCCCGCTGACATTCCATTAGCAGGTGTAAAGTTTTGATGTTTAGTTAATGACGTTAGTTTTGAGTCAAAAAGAAGTTTTGATGTTTAGTTAATGACGTTAGTATTGAGTCAAAAAGACTTAATGTCACTGAGCCAAAGGTCTACTTTTCTTTCTTTTCTTTTCTTTCTTCTTATCCTCTTTTTTCTTTTAGGTTTTTAGGATTTAGGTTCTTAACAAATTCTTTATTTAGATATTAGTCCCTGACAATATCATATTGGACATTAATCAGCATAATTTATCAATCACTTGTTATAAATCCCTCTACCTAAAATATTTATTTTAAAACAAGAAATATTTTATTACTCTGTAATTATGTTAGCACATTGTCTTATTACATTTTCTTCTTCTATTCTTGTCGATCTAAAATACCTGATAGCCTTCTTGCCTTCTTTGTTTTTCCTTATTGTATTGGCTTTTGTTGCTTGTACTTATCTTCTTGTAAAGAAAATTTTTTATAAAGTTTTTTTTCTTAGTGTCATTTTGTTGACTCTTTCTCACTCATGGAACTCCAAAACTCCGGACAAACTTTTAATTAACATTCTAGTCATAATTTTACCATGATAACTTTAGATTTGGATTAAATAAATTGTAAAGGACTAATATCAAGTGGAATCTCATATTACGTGGGGCTAATATTCAAATATGATATTGCTTGGGACTAATATTCAAATAAGAGATTTGTTAGGGACTTAGATCTTAAAAACGCCTTTTTTATCTATTTATCTAAAATTTGAAGTTCCTAGATGGATATCCTTGCACCAAGTCAAATTCAAAAGAAATGTAGTTTGCCCATTGATAATTTTGCATATGTTCAAGAGCTTAATAAGAGAAATGAACACAATTATGATTTTCCATAGTAGCAAATAAAGTTTTTTTTTTCATGTTTTCATTTAAATTTCTTAGGAAAAAATTCAAATCTTTTTGCAGCCGATTGGGAGAAGGACTTGCTACTTCTAATTTGCTTGGATGAGCCATCTACAAAAACCAAGATAAGAAAGTTTGAACATAGAGGAGAATTTTACAAATCCATTAGGTTTTTAAATTAACCAATTATTACTTTTTCTAATCTATGATCGTGAAACCATGATTGTGTTGGAAATTTTATACTATTTTCTAAAACATGCAATATTCTTACAAAATTAAATTAAGATACAACAATAATTATTCTAACATGCAGCAACAATTATAATTTAAAATAAAAAAAAAAGGAATCTGGCAAGGGGAATGCAGTCGCGATGTCGCTGCCCTAAAAGATCAAAAGCCTATCACCTTATCCAGACGTTGAATCGACCTTGTCGCCTGGCGGTAAAGGATCCCCGGGTTCACTAGCACTCAGCCAAAGACGGCGGACAAAACCTCTGCTCAAAAAAAAGTTACCCAGACAAATGAAGATAAAAAATTCTTTTAACACTGAAGTCATTCTCACGAAAAAGTAGGCTTCAAGTTTTCTTTTAAAATAAAAAAAGAGAAATGAGTTGTGTTTTGCTATTGGAGTGAGGGGTTTGTTTATAGTTTTTGAACCCAAGTTGCTGTAACAACTTCATCAGAAAATCTGAGCAATTAAGATATTTTCTCAACTGACTTAGATCCTAAGACTTAGTCAAAGTTGACTTGGTAAAACAAATTTTAAAATGAAAGCTTTTCCTTTATTTTAATTCAAAAATCCAACAGTCACCCCCCCAAAGCTTGAGTTTCAGAGAAAACGGAATAAAAACAAATCAACAATAAATAACAATTAAATCATCAGATCATAAAACATGAGTGAAATCGGGCAATATCATACTGTGAATTCGAGACAGGTGGACTAAGCCTGGAACCTTTCTTAGTGAATTCATCGCTATCTGAGAGACATAATGGATTATTTCTGAAACTAGCCTCTTTTATCAGATATTGATAGAATACATACACTGTAAGTCTTCATCTATTGAGCGAGCGAGTTGAACGTTAAAAGTTATACTCACAGTAACCGACTCATGAGAGTTTTTAGGGTCAGCCCTGCCCCCCAACTGCGGTCATCACAGTTCCTCTCACGTAGGTAAGTCCTCCAAGGGTACAACAGCTGGATGTTATACCCTCCACACTATATGTGTTAGATTTATTAAGAGTTTAACTCATCCTTACCTAACTGTATTATAAGATCATCTCATCATAGAGAAGGGGTAGTAGCTATAACGCTACATATAGGATATAAATATATTTGGGTTTATGCTCCACACGAGTATCAACAGTCTAGCTTGTTACTACCACATTGAACCTCTTTCATGGAATCAGCTCTCAATCAAGTAGGTTGGATTCCCGCTATCAATGAACTCTACTATGGGCTTAACCCCATCTCCCTCGATGTAACTAGAACTATACTCCTAGAAAGACCCTTAGTCAGAATGATTTTATGTTTTTCAGGGTTAGACAAATGGCTTAACAGCCTTTTATTTTCAAGTGGTGACAGTTAGAGATTTGACTCTTCATGACCACATTATTATGACTCTTGACACGTTTTATTAGATCTATAAAGTCTTTGGGTAATTGTCAGAGTCTCCCCCAATTAGGAATCATAAGGTAATTATAAAGTTTTTCTTGTAACCTTTCAAAATGAACAAATTATACCATAATGATTTATGATAAAACATATATACATTGTATTTGACTATTCTAATATTTAAGGTATATATGTATATATTTATATGCTAAAGATAGTCAAGAAATTTATGTTCGTCAAATGTCATAGAATGCACAATTAGAGTCAAAGTTTAAGTATTAACATGTAATTCAGAAATATCTGAAATATAGCTTTGTTGGCCCAAAGGCCTATCACTCTAGTTTTGATGATAATCAACTCATGTAGTTATGGTACTAATAATCTTGTGTTTAATTAGTTTCAGATTTATGATCAAGATCTTAGTAGGTGTGTAGCTTCAACAAAAGATTTAAAGTAAAGTTTTGGAGCTAGCACGATTTGATTCAAGAGCTTGTGCATCAAGATCACATCAAGTACTCAAGAGGAGTCTAGCTCGTTGGATCAAGTTTGGACAAAGTCAAGAAGATGAGAAGACTTCAAGTGAAGACCTTCAAGATCAAGACTTGAGTCTAGGTTTGTTTTTATAAGATTTTGTTTTAGATTAAAATGTAAAGGATAGAATAGTTAATGGATTGCTCAAGTATATCATATATATACACACTCTTGTTTTGATAAGTTTTCATAAAAGAATTTTACTTTAGAAAAATACAAAAGAGTTTTTCTTTTTTTTTGAAAAATACCGTTTTGGTTTTTCGTATTTAAAGTTTACATGTTTTTAACCAAAACCTTTTTAGAGCTAAATGACAAAAACAAGATATTTCACCATGTATGTGTTGTGGATCATATCCATACACTCTATGCTTTCAAAGTATTTAAAATATCTTATTTTTGTATTTGGAGAAGTTTTGGAAAAACCAATTTTGGAAAATACAGTTTTTGTTTTTAGCCAAAATTTCTAAGTTACAAAAATAGTTCAAATTATTTGTAACATGTCTTGATTTTACTCAAACATGTTTGTTTATCAAAGTATAATATTGAACCTATTTTTGTAGATTTTTCGTGAATTTATGGGATTTTATTTAAACTAAAAAGTCAACATTTTTATCCCTAAAAATCCCTATCCTGGCTTATGCTGGTCGACCGAGTCGATCGACCGACGTGCACAGAACGTGCCCGCCAGATCTGCTGGAGGGCCAGTCAATCGACCCGGTCGACCGCAGAGAGCTTCTGCTTTCTGGAAAGCCCCGGTCGACCGAGCCGGTCGACCGGCAGAGAACTCTGTTCTCTATTCCAGGCAGCGATCGACCGTGTTGGCCCGGAGGCCTTCCTCTCTAGTTTTGATGATGATTAACTCATGTAGTTATGTTTACTAATAATCTTGTGATTTTAGTTACAGATCATTGATCAAGATATTAGTTGGTGATTGCTTCAAAAAGAGAAGTTTGGAAGCCTTCACTTGGTGATTCCCGAGCCCGAGCATCAAGATCACACTTAGCCATGCTCGTTGGATCACGGAGTTTGGACCGAGTCGACTTGAAGATGGAAGATCGTCAAGAAGACTTAGGTATCCTAGTTTTAGTTTAGTGTGTTTTAGATCCATGTGTAAAGATAAGTATAGTTGATATGCTCAAGTGCACAACTCACACGTTTTATGGTTTTTCGGTTTTTAGTTTAACCGATATTTGTTTTCATGAATAGTTGATCAAAACAAGTTTAATTGGTTTATGTATAGTAGTTTCATTCTATACATGCATGCTTAACTTTTAAACAAACTTATTTTGACTTTCCTACTCATGTATTGAAAAAGTCAAGTTTGATAAAATACAAGTTTTAGTTTTTGGTAAAAATGATAAAACACAAAAATGATTTCATATGCTTGATATTAGAGTTAAAATGTTTATCACAAGTTTATATATCAATGCAAAATGATAAAACTATTTTTGGGTATTTTTACAAGACTTAAAAGATTTTTTAGAAATATGTTTAACTGTTTTTTTTGACCCAGTTTCTGACCCAGACTGTGGCTGACAGGCCAGGTCAGTCGACCGCACGGGTCGACCGCACCAAAGGCCGGTCGACCCTTGCGGTCGACCGACGTGCACAGGCTTGTGCACGTTTGGCAAACACAGGGACGGTCGGCCGGGCGGCCGACCGGATTGCCCAACGGTCATTTTTCTGACCGTTGGCGGTCGGCCAGGCCGGCCGACCGCTAGCCTGTCAGGCTGCCAGATCAGCCTAACGGCTACTTTCTGTTTTGGCCTATATAAACCCCATTTCTTTGGGATTTTGGCTAAGGTTTTTACAAGAGAAAAATTGTTGTTTCCCTAGTGTTTTAAACAAGTTTTTAAAGTGTTTAAGAGCTTAAAGATTTCATCTTTATTGTTTTTCAAGGGTTTGAAAAATTCAAAGAAAAATAGGTTTTTGGGATATTGCTTTAGATCTTCATTTCTATCATATTGCAAGTGTTTTTCCCAAGGATTTTTCTTTGTTATTTGATTTCCAAAAATACCTTGATTTTCACTTGAGCTATATCACCTATCCTATTCTATTAGGATCATTTGTTTGTGAAAAAAAGGAGAGGTTTGTGGTTGAGATATACCACTTGTTGTAAAAACCCTCATTTGTTGTTTGCTCCCTCTTTGGTAGAGGTTGAGGCTTGTGGTTTGCTCCCTCTAGTGAGAGGTGAAGCTTGGTGGTTTGTATCCCTCTTCAGTAGAGGTGATTGTGGTTGTATTGGCTACAGGCCTACCCCTCGGTTGTGAGGCAGTGCTTGAGAGAGGAGTCCGGTACTCCCTTGTTGTAAAAATCCTTCTCGGTGAAGGTTCCCTCGGTGGGAGTCCTCGGTGGACAAGATAGTGGATTAGAAATCCTTCTCGGTGAAGGCGGGGACGTAGAGCTAAGGGCTCGAACCTCGAAACATATCTTTGTGTTTGCGTTTGATCCATTGTCTCTCTAACTCTCTCTCTTATATTTGTGCAAAGCATCATTCTTCATTCATATCATTCATATTGCTTGTGTTGCCTTGCATCTTTCATATTGTTGTATATCCATTATATGCTTGGCTTGTTTGTGTGTGCCTCACTTGTACTTAATCACAAGAGCTTCATATAGCACCTCAACCCATATCTAGGGGAATCAAGAGGAGTTAGTCCAGAGCCCTTCACGGGGAATTCGGCTACACTTGTGTGTTGTACTAAGTGTGTTGCAAATAGTTTTTAAGCTTCCGCATTTAGCGCATTTGGTTTCTAGATTAGCACTTACACCTATTCACCCCCTCTAGGTGTTTTCAATTAGTATCAGAGCCTACGCTCCTGATACTTAGGTTTAACAACCTAGGAGTGAGATATTGATTTGCTAGTCTACATTTGCATTTACTTGTTTGCACACATATAGTTTGGACCCATGGACTTCATGACCCCACCTATGTTTGACCCTTCCAACATTCTTATTTGGAAGACTAGGATGTCCATTTACCTACAAACCCTAGGATATAAGGTTGACCTTGCCATTACCAAGGAATCCTACCTTAGTGATAGCAAGCATATAGGGGCCAATGCACTAGCCCTTGAGGCCATTAGAAGCACACTTTCAAAAGAATATCTTATGCTTGCTTCTAACTTTGATTCCGCATTTGCAGTGTGGAATATGTTGACAACCACCACCACCTCCAAGTTTCAATTGCCTATTCAACCGGAGGAATCTAGTGGAGAATTCGAGTCTCAATGCCACATGGTCTAAGGGAATGACTCCCTTGAGGTACAATCGGAATCTCAACTGGATAATGATGATGCTAGTTCTTCATGTAATGATTTTGTTGATCCTCATGCTTTAAATGAAGAACTTTCTATTGTTTGTGAAAAACTAATAGAAAAATATAATGTTTTGAAAAAGAAGACATTTGCATTAAATAAAGAAAATGAAAAATTATCTTCTAAACTTGATTTGGTTTTGCAAGAGAAGGTTGAGGTTTATAATGAAAGGGATTCATTAAGGTCTCAACTTGATCTTGCACTAAAAGAAAATAAAGTTTTAAAATCTAAAAATGATTGTGAAACTCTTTTGAAGAATAATGATGTTTTGTCTTCAAAAGTTGAATTTGTTTTAAGAGATAATGATTATCTAAAAAGAGAAATTGATTTCATTTCAAAAGAGATAGAAATTTGTTTAAATAAAAATAAATCTTTGAAAAATGATATTTCTTCATATGTTTGCCATGCTAGGGTAGTTTCACCTAGATCACCCCTTGCATGCTCCACTTCTTCTTTGATTAAAAATGATATAAATGTTTTAAAGAAGAGTGTTGATTGTTTGGGCTCCACTTTGAGCCAACGTGTAGTGGGTCATACACGTTTGGAAACTTTGTTTCGAAAGAAACAAGTTCCATCTTTTCATGCACACCATACACGACATACACATGCTCCTCACGGACACCATCATCACTTGTATGCTCATGTGTACACTTGTACATATTGTGGACGTAAGGGCCACCTTGCTAAATTTTGTTTTGATCGTATACATGATTGTAATTTAGCAAATAAATTTGTTTGGGTTAGGAATGGTACTAACCCCCATGGACCCAATAAGATATGGGTACCAAAGACCACCCCTCTTGTTTATGATGTAGGTGTGGGCTCTCACATGACGTGAGAGTAGCGGTACCTTGGAGTGGATGTGTTCCGTACTTAAAGAGAACCCTTTTGGATGCATCACTTTCAAGGAAGGTTTGGTGGAGATGACCACCATGTTTTGGAGACATGGAGAGTTGCCTCATAGGTTTTGGTAACGATCTCTAACTCTTTAATTATGTTTGCATGCTTTCCATTTCATTGTTTATAGCATGTTTTGTTGTTTGTAGATTATTATGATAATGCCATGCTTCTTAGATCCATGACATGCATGTATAGCATTTTGAGACACCCATGTTTATATGGACCCATATTTGTGTTCTCACCATTTGTTTAGCTATCATGTTTATCATAGATTTAATAACATGTGAATTTACATAATAATCATGTTTATGTTTTTCATGTTAATTCATATCTTGTTTTATGCTTCATGTGTTGAATATATGTGTAAATGTTAGTTTTCATTAAGACTAGGATTTATACTTGTGCATAGAGTGGGCCACAAATAAATCTATATATGTTTGAGCTTGAATGCTTATTTGAACCCATTAGATGTGCTAGTATAGTCTAGTTTTGATGATTCATGCATTTTAAACTTGTATTCCCATTCTTGAACTTGTTTTATGTTTATATGTTTAACTTCATGTATATGTCCATTTTATCCAAATTATTGTTTATACATATACATCCTTTTTGAGCCACGTGCCTTCATGCATATATCTTTGTGGACTCGTTGAGTTTGGATATGTATGTATACTTTAGTTTGTATAGGACATACATATACCTTGAAGATTAAATAGTTTTGATGATTTTTTGTTTTCATGTTTCAAGGAATATTGAGCTTATTGTCTATCTTTCATGATTATGATCTTCACATCTTATTTGTACACTCACATTTATTGTTTACTCATGTGTTTGTTTTCATGAGTCATATTTATGCTTAATTGGCTTAGAGTGTTCATTATCATATGGATTTCATGTTTCATGAAAAATAATTTTGTTTTATTCCTTACTTGAAGGATTTCGTACTAGTTTACAAATTTTTAATATAACTAGTTGCGATATTCTTCATTTGGTAGAGTTTTTCAAACAAAGCTTATTTTCAAATTTATTTTTTGAAAACGCCTACCATCTACGGGCGGATGGATGGGCGATCATGCTCATGTATGCTTTATATTGAAAATCATTTTAAACTTGAAATGATTGGGTGGTAGTTATATGATGTATACACTTGATCATTATTGTTGTTTCAATTGGTATCATTGAAATTCTTTCAATTGGTATCAATTTGACCTTTCTTGTATACTCATATATGTTTATATGTATGTATGTTTTTCAATTTCAATAGTATCAATTTCGATTGGTATTAAATTTTTCATACATATATATTTTGTTTATGCTAAGCTTGAGCTTCAACTTTGTTTCAATTGATTCAATTTTCAATTGGTTTCTTATTACAAGCTTATGCATGTGTTTTGTTGGTATTTCATAAAGGGGGAGAAAATTCGATTTTCATATTTCAATTGGTATTTGTATTTTCACTCCCTTGCTTTATGATAGAAAATAAAAATTTTAAATTGATATCATATACTTCAAAAGAAAAATACTCTATTTTGATATCAAGATGTTTATTTGAATGTTTTAAAAATTGGTATCTCAAAATTTTGTTTAAAAGATAAATACAAAAGTTTTGATTTGTATTGCCTATATGCAAGGAGAGCTTAACATCTCTTATACATAAAGATTCATGTTGAGTGTATCTTGTATTGAGGAGCTTGACATCTCTTCTTTATGTGGTACACGTGTGTAGGGGGAGCTTCACATCTCCTCTTATGCATTGCATAGTGTACGTTATGTGAATTAGGGCTTGTCATCCCTCCTTCATGTAATGTATCTATGTAGGGAAGCTTCACATCTTCCTCTTCATGAATGTATATAGCATATACCATTTATTTGTTGATCTATGTTTACTTTCAATTGGTATCAAGATGCTACTTTGACATATTTTCAATTGGTACCTTAATTGATTGTCACCCCTATTGGTTTTGTTTTTGTTTTAGACAAAAAGGGGGAGAACCTTGTTTTTAATTAACCTTTTGTTGATTCATTGTTTCGAACAAAAAGGGGAGAAAAAATTTATTGATTTAGTTTTGCATTTAACCCTTTATTGATGATTGATTCTTTGTATTAAAAAGGATGAGAAGATTTTGTTTTGTTTTGGTTTTTACCCCTTTGTTGATGATTGACAAAAAGGGGGAGAAAGATTTTGAGTTTTATATGCATATTTATGTTTTTGCATATATTAAGTTTAATTTAGTTTAATTTTAATTGGTATCTAGAGCATGTTTTGTTTTCGAACATTTCATTGGTATCTAGAGCCTTTTTATTGTTTATGCATGATTATGCATTATTTATTGTTTATTTGTTTATGCATGAGTTAAGGGGGAGCTTCTTTGAAGCTTAACTTTAATCCATGCATATATAACTCCATGAGTTTTGTCATCATCAAAAAGGGGGAGATTGTTGGCCCGGAGGCCTTCCTCTCTAGTTTTGATGATGATTAACTCATGTAGTTATGTTTACTAATAATCTTGTGATTTTAGTTACAGATCATTGATCAAGATATTAGTTGGTGATTGCTTCAAAAGAGAAGTTTGGAAGCCTTCACTTGGTGATTCCCGAGCCCGAGCATCAAGATCACACTTAGCCATGCTCGTTGGATCACGGAGTTTGAACCGAGTCAACTTGAAGATGGAAGATCGTCAAGAAGACTTAGGTATCCTAGTTTTAGTTTAGTGTGTTTTAGATCCATGTGTAAAGATAAGTATAGTTGATATGCTCAAGTGCACAACTCACACGTTTTATGGTTTTTCGGTTTTTAGTTTAACCGATATTTATTTTCATGAATAGTTGATCAAAACAAGTTTAATTGGTTTATGTATAGTAGTTTCATTCTATACATGCATGCTTAACTTTTAAACAAACTTATTTTGACTTTCCTATTCATGTATTGAAAAAGTCTAGTTTGATAAAATACAAGTTTTGGTTTTTGGTAAAAATGATAAAACACAAAAATGGTTTCATATGCTTGATATTAGAGTTAAAATGTTTATCACAAGTTTATATATCAATGCAAAATGATAAAACTATTTTTGAGTATTTTTACAAGACTTAAAAGATTTTTTAGAAATATGTTTAACTGTTTTTCTGACCCAGTTTCTGACCCAGACTGTGGCTGACAGGCCAGGTCGGTCGACCGCACGGGTCGACCGCACCAAAGGCCGGTCGACCGACATGCACAGGCTTGTGCACGTTTGGCAGACACAGGGACGGTCGGCTGGGCGGCCGACCGGACCAAAGAGCTCTGCTCTCTGTATCTGGGCGGTCGGCCGGGCAGCCGGCCGGGTTGCCCAACGGTCATTTTTCTGACCGTTGGCGATCGGCCGGGCCGGCCGACCGCTAGCCTGTCAGGCTGCCAGATCAACTTAACGGCTAGTTTCTGTTTTGGCCTATATAAACCCCATTTCTTTGAGATTTTGGCTAAGGTTTTTACAAGAGGAAAATTGTTGTTTCCCTAGTGTTTTAACAAGTTTTTAAAAGTGTTTAAGAGCTTAAAGATTTCATCTTTATTGTTTTTCAAGGGTTTGAAAAATTCAAAGAAAAATAGGTTTTTGGGATATTGCTTTAGATCTTCATTTCTATCATATTGCAAGTGTTTTTTCCAAGGATTTTTCTTTGTTATTTGATTTCCAAAAACACCTTGATTTCCACTTGAGCTATATCACCTATCATATTCTATTAGAATCATTTGTTTGTGGGAAAAAGGAGAGGTTTGTGGTTGAGATATACCACTTGTTGTAAAAACCCTCATTTGTTGTTTGCTCCCTCTTTGGTAGAGGTTGAGGCTTGTGGTTTGCTCCTTCTAGTGAGAGGTGGAACTTGGTGGTTTGTATCCCTCTTCGGTAGAGGTGATTGTGGTTGTATTGGCTACGGGCCTACCCCTCGGTTGTGAGGCGGTGCTTGAGAGAGGAGTTCGGTACTCCCTTGTTGTAAAAATCCTTCTCGGTGAAGGTTCCCTCAGTGGGAGTCCTCGGTGGATAAAGATAGTGGATTAGAAATCCTTCTCGGTGAAGGCGGGGACGTAGAGCTAGGGGCTCGAACCTCGAAACATATCTTTGTGTTTGCGTTTGATCCATTGTCTCTCTAACTCTCTCTTATATTTGTGCAAAGCATCATTCTTCATTCATATCATTCATATTGCTTGTGTTGCCTTGCATCTTTCATATTGTTGTATATCCATTATATGCTTGGCTTGTTTGTGTATGCCTCACTTGTACTTAACCACAAGGGCTTCATATAGCACCTCAACCCATATCTAGGGGAATCAATAAGAGTTAGTCCAGAGCCCTTCACGGGAAATTCGGCTACACTTGTGTGTTGTACTAAGTGTGTTGCAAATAGTTTTTAAGCTTCCGCATTTAGCGCATTTAGTTTCTAGATTAGCACTTACACCTATTCACCCCCCTCTAGGTGTTTTCAGACCGGACCGGCCGCCAAGGCTGAAAAATGCCCTAACGGCTAGTTTTCTCTAGCCTATAAATATGGGGGTTTTGGGGCTGTTTTCTCTAAGATTTTCCAAGTAGTTTTGCACCAGTTTTTCTAACTCTTTTAAGGGGTTTTCTCCACTTGTATTTAAGCCAAATACTTCCATTCAAAAGGAGAGTTTATCAAGAGTTTTTAAAAGTGATTTTCTTGAGTTTTTCTCCACCATTTCAATCCTAGTTTTCTCACACAAACACTTGAGCTATCTATTGCTATATCTACCTATAGGAGTGTTATTGTGAGAGTGTTTATTGGTGATCAAAGTGTTTAGATCACCAAGAGATCTTTCTTGTACTTTGAGGAGGCGGACTTGCGGGTTCGCGGTGTTTCGAGTTCGTGTGTGAACTCGTTGTTTGAGGTGCGGCCTCGGCGAGCTAGTGAGCTTGCGGTGTGTTCTTGCGGGAACAAGAGAGGGACTATAGAGTCCAAAGAGCTTGTAGGTGTTGCGGCACCAAGTGATCTTGTGGGATCGATTTTAGTGAAAATCCTTCATAGTGTTGAAGGCGGGGACGTAGAGCAAGTGTGTTCGAACCTCGAAATAAATTTCCCGTGTGATTGCTCACTCTCTATCTCTTACTCTTGTTTATATCTTACATACTTATATTGATTTCATCTTTATATGCTTGATATATATTGTGAACTTAATTGTTATATGCTTGGGGATTGTTTGCTAACACTTGTATTCAACCAAGAGAGCCAACGCGGCACCTCAACTCTTATTTAGAGGAATCTTGAGGAGTTAGTCCAGAGCCCTTCAAGGGAAATCCGACTACACTCTTGTGTTATACGTGGTGTTTAGTTTAATAAGTTTTTAATTCCGCATTATTGACCATTAGATTAGCTCATCACCTATTCACCCCCCTCTGGGTGATTTACAATTGGTATCAGAGCCAAGTGCTCTTGTTTTGGGTCTTACAACCTAGAGTTAAAGATCCTTATTTTATAGCTAATCACAATATTTGTTCACACACCATGGATTTCATGTCACCTCTCACTTTTGACATCCTTAACATCCAAACTTGGAAGGTTAAGATGTCCTTATTCCTCAAAACCCTAGGTATTAATATTTATTTTGCCACTGTTAAAGATTCTTATTGTTTAAATGGCAAAAATATTGAGGTTAATGCAAAAGCCCTACATGCTTTAAAATCAACCCTAAATGATGAATATTTATCTAGGGTATCTAACATTGATTCGGCTTTTGTAGTGTGGAACACCTTGATCTCTCTCGGCGAAAAAGAACAATATTATGCGGGGAGCGATTCGGATGTTGGAAGTGACACTTCCAACGTGTGCTACATGGTCCAAGGGGATAACCCCTTGAGGTAACTACCGAATCCGAGTTAGAAGAGGATGTTAAAATGTCATATAATGAACTAGCATCATTTTGTCAACAACTCTTAGAAAAATATGAATTGCTTAAGAAAGATAATAAGAAAATGAAAAAGAATTTTGATTGCATGTTAAAAGAAAAAGATTCTTTACAAGATAAATTTGAAAATATTTCAAAAGAAAATGAATATTTGAAAAATGAGAATGTTTCCTTACTTTCTAAATTGAATGATTTATGTGAAGGAAATACATCATTGAAAAATAAGATTGTTTTGGTGGAAAAACAAAAGGAGATTGCTTTAATTGAAAATACTTCTTTGAAAAGAAAAATGGTTGAAAAAGAAAAGGTAAATGTTTCTAAAAAGAAAAAGACTATTGATCATGCTTTTCATGCCACAACCATTGATAAAAATAAAGTTAAATTTTTGAAAAATAAAATAAAATGTTTGAGCTCAACTTTGAGCGCATGTGCATTTAATCATAAGAAATTGGAATCCTTGTTTCAAAAGAAACAAGTTCCCCATGTTCATGCACAACACCCACATCATACATATGCACATTTTGCACGTCATGACCACACCCACACTCATATGCATCCTAGAGTGTACACTTGTACACATTGTGGCCGCAAAGGCCATTTAGCAAAGTTTTGTTATGATAGAATAAATTCTTCAAATTTTGCTAATAAAAATGTTTGGGTTCCATTAGATGCTAACCCCCGTGGACCCAAAAGAAAATGGGTACCAAAATTCTCACCTTTGTATTTGATGTAGGTGCGGGCTCTCACACAACGTGAGAGAGTTGGTGCCTTGGTAGTGGATGTATGGACATGATGGACACATATATTGATGCACCGCTATCAAGGAGGTTTGGTGGGACAACCACCATGTTTTGGAGACTTAGAGTATAGTTCTTATGGTTTGATAACTATCTCTAAACTCCTAATTTAGTTTACATGCCTTTTACTTGTATCATATTTTTAGCATGTTCATGTTTTATTTATTTTGTACTTCATGTGGTAAATACTAGTTTAAATGTAGTTTTTATCAAAACTTGGATATTTATACATGTACAAGTAGTGAGTCACATTTGATTCATATACGTTTGCACTTCATTGTTCATTTGTACTCACTATATGCACATGTATAGCTAGTTTTGATGATTTCCTCATTTACTCTTGTTTTGCCTATTTTCATGTTTTACTTCATGTATATGGTATTTTTATTCAAATCTAATAAATATACATGTGTGCCCCTTGAGTCTCTTGCCTTCATGCAAACTATATCATAAACTTATTTTATGTTTGGAATATGTATGCATATTGTTAGTTTTGGATAAACCATACATATACCTATAAGTTTGTTTTTTAAGATGAAAAATGAATTTTTATGACTTTCATCTTTAATTGAAAAATGAATTTTCATGATTTTTGTTTTGATAAAATGATATTCATGTTTGTTTTAAGCTTTATTAACTAATTTTCATGAAAATGCTAATTACATGATTTTCGTGCACTCACACTTTATTTGTTTATTCATGACTTTGTTTCATGATTATTTTTGAGCTTTATAGATCTTGAGTGACAACTTTATGTATTTAGTATGTTTCATGATTTGGTTTCATGTTTTGAAGGATTTTTAACTAGTTTTTTAAAAATTATTTTAACTAGTTATTATTCTTCATCTGGTAGTGATTTTCACTATAAAATATTTTCAAAATCATTTTTGAAAACCCCTACCAACACCGTCATGGGTGGACGGGTAGGCGAGTATGCCTTGTAAGCTTTATTGAAAAATCTTTATCTTAAGCATATAAAGGGTGGTAGTTATAAGTTATATACTTGATTTACATTGTTATTTTCAATTGGTATCTCAATTGATATTCATTTTGTATATACTCATATTTTGTTTTCTATATATGTATGCTTCATAATTTCCATAATATCAATTCCTATTGATATTGTCTTTTCCATACATATATATGTTTTGAAAATCAAGTACCATCAAATACATATATTTATACTTAATTTTCAAGATATTTACATGTTTTAAAACACAAAGTATATTTATGCTAAGCTTACTTCAAATCTTAATTTTCAATTGATTTCTCAATTGGTATCTTTTTATATAAGCTTATGCATTGTCTTCAATTGGTATTTTTTTTACAATTGGTATTCTTTATTAATATCAAAATGTACAATATATTTTAATTGGTATCTAATTGATCTATTTATTTCAATTGGTATCCATGAAAATTTATAGTGGTATCAAAATATAAAATTCTTTCTTTCATTGGTATGAAGATTACAATTTGTATCAAAATTTCATTGTTATTTCAATTGATAAAATGTTTCAATTACAATTAAAAATTCAAAATTTGTAATGATTATTTACATTTGATATCTTAAAATTTGATTTACTTTAAGATATCTTAAAATTTGTTTTCATTGAGAAAATTCAAAATTTTGTTTTAATATGAAAATTAAAAATGTTTTGATTTATATTGCCTATATGCAAGGGGAGCTTAACATCTCTTCTACATATAGATTCATAATGAGTGTATCTTATATTGAGGAGCTTGACAACTCTTCTTTATGCGATACACGTGTGTAGGCGGAGCTTCACATCTCTTCTTATGCATTGCATATTATGTGTTATGTGAATTAGGGCTTGTTACATGTAATGCATGTATGTAGGGAAGTTAACTTAGCGTCTTCCTCTTCATGAATGTATATCGCATATAACTCTTTTTTGATTGATTTGAGTTCACCTCCTTGTGAGGGAGAACATTGTTTTTATGTTTACTTTAACCCCTTTGTTGATGATTGACAAAAAGGGGGAGAAGTATTTTTAGTATATATGCATGTTTTCCTTGCTTTATACATAAAGGAGGAGAAGAATTTTTGTTTATGCGTATTACTTTATTTTGCAAATAGGAGAAAAGAATTTTATGAATTTTATGCTTAATTGGCATGTTTATCTCCTAGTATTTACATACATGTTTATGAGCCTTCATTGCATATCTTATTATTTATTGTTATGCATGAGTTAAGGGGGAGCTTCTTTGAAGCTTTACTTTAATGCATGCATATATAACTCCATGAGTTTTGTCATCATCAAAAAGGGGGAGATTGTTGGCCCAAAGGCCTATCACTCTAGTTTTGATGATGATCAACTCATGTAGTTATGGTACTAATAATCTTGTTTTTAATTAGTTTCAGATTTGTGGTCAAGATCTTAGTAGGTGTGTAGCTTCAACAAAAGATTTAAAGTAAAGTTTTGGAGCTAGCACGGTTTGATTCAAGAGCTTGTACATCAAGATCACATCAAGTACTCAAGAGGAGTCTAGCTCGTTGGATCAAGTTTGGACCAAGTCAAGAAGATGAGAAGACTTCAAGTGAAGACCTTCAAGATCAAGACTTGAGTCTAGGTTTGTTTTTATAAGATTTTGTTTTAGATTAAAATGTAAAGGATAGAATAGTTGGTGGATTGCTCAAGTATATCATATACACACACTCTTGTTTTTGATAAGTTTTCATAAAAGAATTTTTACTTTGAAAAAATACAAAAGAGTTTTTCTTTTTTTTTGAAAAATACCGTTTTGGTTTTTGGTATTCAAAGTTTACATGTCTTTAACCAAGACCTTTTTAGAGCTAAATGACAAAAACATAGATATTTCACCATGTATGTGTAGTGGATCATATCCATACACTCTATGCTTTCAAAGTGTTTAAATATCTTGTTTTTGTATTTGGAGAAGTTTTGGAAAAACCAATTTTAGAAAAATACAGTTTTTGTTTTTAGCCAAAATTTCTAAGTTACAAAAATACTTCAAATTGTTTGTAACATGTCTTGATTTTACTCAAACATGTTTGTTTATCAAAGTATAATATTGAACCTATTTTTGTAGATTTTTCGTGAATTTATGGGATTTTATTTAAACTAAAAAGTCAACATTTTTATCCCTAAAAATCCCTGTCCTGGCTTCTGCCGGTCAACCGGACCGGTCGGCCGAGCTTGAAGTCAGTCGATCGAGTCGGTCGACCGACGTGCACAGAACGTGCACGCCAGATCTGCTGGAGGGCCGGTCGACCAACCCGGTCGACCGCAGAGAGCTTCTGCTCTCTGGAAAGCCCCGGTCGACCGGACCGGTCGACCGACAGAGAACTCTGTTCTCTATTCCAGGCAGCGGTCGACCGGGCCGGTCGACCGACGCCCCATCGGTCAGAAATCTGACCGTTGGCGGTCGACCGTTAGCCGCCAAGGCTAAAAAATGCCCCAACGGCTAGTTTTCTCTAGCCTATAAATATGGGGGTTTTGGGGCTGTTTTCTCTAAGATTTTCCAAGTGGTTTTGCACCAGTTTTTCCAACTCTTTTAAGAGGTTTTCTCCACTTGTATTTAAGCCAAGTACTTCCATTCAAAAGGAGAGTTTATCAAGAGTTTTTAAAAGTGATTTTCTTGAGTTTTCCTCCACCATTTCAATCCTAGTTTTCTCACACAAATACTTGAGCTATCCATTGCTACATCTACCTATAGGAGTGTTATTGTGAGAGTGTTTATTGGTGATCAAAGTGTTTAGATCACCAAGAGATCTTTCTTGTACTTTGAGGAGGCGGACTTGCGGGTTCGCGGTGTTTCGAGTTCGTGTGTGAACTCGTTGTTTGAGGTGCGGGCTCGACGAGATAGTGAGCTTGCGGTGTGTTCTTGTGGGAACAAGAGAGGGACTAGAGAGTCCAAAGAGCTTGTAGGTGTTGCGGCACCAAGTGATCCGGTGGGATCGATTTTAATTGAAATCCTTCATAGTGTTGAATGCGGGGACGTGGAGCAAGTGTGCTTGAACCTCGAAACAAATCTCCCGTGTTTGCGATTGCTCACTCTCTATCTCTTACTCTTGTCTATATCTTGCATGCTTATATTGCTTTCATCTTTATATGCTTGATATATATTGTGAGCTTAATTGTTATATGCTTGGGGATTGTTTGCTAACACTTGTATTCAACCAAGAGAGCCAACGCGGCACCTCAACTCTTATTTAGAGGAATCTTGAGGAGTTAGTCCAGAGCCCTTCAAGGAGAATCCGGCTACACTCTTGTGTTATATGTGGTATTTAGTTTAATAAGTTTTTAATTCTGCATTATTGACCATTAGATTAGCTCATCACCTATTCACCCCCCTCCTAGGCGATTTACAAGCTTAAGTATATGATTGATCAAAACATTAAGAACTATGCATATACTAGAGAAAAATATTTATTATTCATTCTATTCACTGTATTAAGACATTGATGATGCCACAAATAAGATTTTGATATCTTATAATGACTGCAAATTGGTTCCTTAACAGATAGCAAAACATTCTAATTTGTCTTGCCATTAATATTATTAATAGTTTCTCTTTTTCATCTTAAGCAAATCACCATTGTCTTAACTTAGTGATTAGGATATAGAATATAATTTTTTCTTTGTATATGGAACATGTTCATGCTTTCACAAATAATACATGCATATAATGTATGCATTGTAGATCTTTAGTTTTAAAAAATGTCACATTTTAAATCTTTAAAAATAATTTAAAATGATTTTGAAAATTATTCATAATTTAATTAACAACAAGAATTATAATATTCTTTCTAAAAAAGAAAACTCTTTTAAAGAAATGTTTGAAGTGCATGATTATGTAAAATATGTTGGCCCAGAATCCCTTCACCTTAGTTTTGATGATGACTAACTTATGAAGGTTAGTTTGCTAATTATCTTGTGTTTATTAAGTTTCAGATATTGGTCAACATCTTAGTAGAGGTCTGACTTCAACAAAAGATTCACAGTCAAAGTGTTGAAGCAAACAAGTGCTGATTCAAGAGTTCATATGGCAATGATCGCATATACCTCTTTTGGATCAAGTTTGGATCGAGTCGTCTTGGAGAAAAAGATCTATAAGAAGACTTTAGTCTAGGTTTTTTTTTTAAATTTTGTTTAGATCTTGTGTAAGAATAGATTAGTCTTGATATGATCAAGTATATACAAACACATAAGTTCAATAGTTTTGGTTTTGGTTTAACCATTTTTAGATTTTCAAGAATACATATATAATTTTCATGTATAGATAGAATCAAAATAAGTTTTACATGTTTATATGTATATCCGATTTCATCCATATCCATTGATAGTTCTTATTGTCTAAAAATTTATTTGATGATTCTAATTCATGTGTTTCAAGTTTTATTTTTAACAAAACTTATTTTTGAATTTAATGTCAAAAACATAGATATATCATTTATTATGTGTATTGAATTTTATCTATGCACATCATGCTTCAAATATTGTTTTTGTATTTGAACAAGTTTTGAGAAATAGTTTTTCATTTTGAAGTCTTCTCAAAAACTCTTGAAGATAAAAATGAAACAAGTTTTTGAAAAAATAATTTTTCATTTTGAAGTCTACTCAAAAACTCTTGGAAGATAAAATGAGTTTTTGAAAATACAGTTTTTGATTTTAAGCTAAACTTCTATGCCTCAAAAATAATTCAAATTGTTTGTAATATAGGATGATATTTGATCAAACATATTTGTATTTCGAGTGCTTCTATGAACTTATTTTTGTGGATTTTATAAGGTTTTATGGGATTTTATAGGGATTAAAAAAGTTAGATTTCAAACCCTATAACCCTGGTCTGAGCCTTCTGGCGGTCGACCGACTGGTCGACCGGACTAGAGCTCAGTCGACCGATCGGCCAACCGATGTGCACAAAACGTGCACAACAGCCTTGGCCATGGGCCGGTCGACCGGATGGTCGACTGATCCAGAGAGCTTGCTCTCTGGATCTGGCCCCGGTCCACCTGTCGGTCGACTGAGCCAGAGAGCTCACTCTCTGGTTCTGGCCTCGGTCGACCGGGCGGTCGATTGGTAACCCCAACGGCCAGAAACCTGACCGTTGGCCATTCGACCGGACGGTCGACCGACAGGTCATTTCTGACTTATTCTACACCCAATGGCTATATTTTCAGACCCCTATAAAATTGAGTCTTTGGGGGTGGTTTCTCCCAAGATCTTTGAGAGCAAATTTTCTCACCTTCTCTAGTGTTTTTAACAAAGTTTTCAAAAGAGTTTTTGTGCCAAAATTCTCTATCTTTAATTGTTTTCAAAGTTTTAGAAAATCTAAGAAAAAGTCTTTGGGAATTCTATTTTATTCTTCATTTTATATATCCATCAAGATGTTTTTTCCAAGTATTTTCTTTGTTTTATTTCCAAATACTTTATTTTCCGACATACTTGAGCTATCGTCTCAAATCTATCTTTAGGATCTTTGTATTGTGAAAAAAATTATTTGTGATCTTTCAAGATCACAAAGCAAGAGTTTGTGATCTTTATGATCACCAAGTTGTAATCTTTTTCTTTGATTTGGCTTTGTGTCTTCCCTCTTGTGTATAGGTGTTTGTGTTGAGAGAGTGAAGTTGTGTACTCCCCGTGTTGAGTTGTAGTTCTTTAGTGGAGGTCCCTTTGGGGAAGGTCCTGTGTGGACATAGTGAAAATCCTTCTGTGTGAAGGTGGGGACGTAGAGCAGTGACTCGAATCTCGAAACATATCTTGGTGTTTGCGTTTGATCCACTATCTTTCAACTCTATCTCTCTTTATATTTTGCATCAATATTACTTGTTCTTATTTATATGCTATATATAGTTTGTATGTTCACACTTGTGTTCAACCAAAAGAGTTTTTAATAGCACCTCAATTCTTAGTCTAGAGGAATCTAAAGAAGTAGTTGTAGAGCCCTTCACGGGAAATTTGGGCTTACTATTGATTACACATAGTGTGTTAGCAATTAAGTTTTAAATTTCGCATTATTTGTCCTAGATTAACTTGTATACCTATTCACCCCTCTAAGTGTACTTATAAGTGGTATCAGAGCTAGCGCTTCTGATATTCGGTTTAACCACCTTAGATCCTCATTGTTAATCTAGATTGCTTTGCACACGTATAGTTTATACACATGAATTTCCTTGCCCCTATCATGTATGATGTTTTCAACATCGATATGTGGCAGAGTGCATACCTCAAAGCTCTAAGATTGTATGTTTACCTTACCACTACAAAGAAATCATATGTTGATAATGACAAGCACCTAAAGGCCAATACACAAGCCATGGAGGCACTTAGGCACACACTTGGCAAAAAACATCTTTCTTAGATTTCTCATTGTGATTCCGCCTTTGCAGTGTAAAACACATTGATCTCTCCCAAGGAACAAGTGCAACACCTTTTGGAGAGAGAATCAAGAAGGGATGAATTTGAGCAAACGTGCTACGTGTTCCAAGAGAATGACTCCCTTGAGGTAAATTTGGATACCCATCTTGATGACTGTGCTAATTCTTCATGTAATGATAATGTTATGGATGCCCATGTTATAAATGAAGAACTATCCATATTTTGTGAAAACTTGCTTTCGAAGTACAAAATTTTGAAAAGTAAGAGTTTCATATTAAAAAGAGAAAATGAGAATTTATTTTTTAAACTTGATTTGATTTTACAAGAAAGGGTTGAGATTTCAAATGAGAGAGACTGATTAAAAGTTTAACTTGATCTTACTTTAAATGAAAATAAAATTTTAAAAAAATGAAATAAGTTTGATCTTGTTTTGAAGAAAAAGGAGGTTTTGTCTTCAAAACTTGATTTTGTTTTAAAAGAAAATGATTCATTGAAAATAAAATTATTTTAATTTCAAAAGAATTTGATTTAGTTTCAAAGGAAAATATTTCTTTAAAAAATGATTTTCTTCTCATGTTTGTCATGTTTCTATTGCTCCTTCCTCTATTAATAAATATGTTGCTTGCTCTAATTCTTATTCAATTATTGAAAATGATATTTGTATTTTGAAGAAGATGGTAACTTTGAGCCAATGTGCCATGAACCACACATGATTGGAATTTATGTTTCATAAGAAACATACTCCATATATTCATGCACACAAACCACGGCATACACATGCTGATCATACTCACACACATGATTTATGTATGCTAATGTGTACACTTGTACACATTGTGGACGTGCGGGCCATCTTGCAAAATTTTGTTATAATAGGTTAATGCGTTAAATTCTGCAAATAAAATTGTTTGGGTTAGGAAAGGTGCTAACCCCCATGGACCCAAGAAAGTTTGGGTCCAAAATCCACTCCTATTGCATTTGATGTAGGTGTGGGCTCTCACAAGACATGAGAGTATTGGTGATTTGATGGTGGATGTGTTTCGAGCCAAATGATCATATCTATGGATGCATCTCCTTAAAGAGAAGTTTGGAGGAAAACCACTATGGTTTGAAGACCTAGAGACTAGTTCTATTAGTTTTGGTAACTATCTAACTCCTTATTTTGTTTATGCATTAATATTGATATTTTAGCATTATTAGTTTTCATACTCATTATGTTTAAATGCAATGTCTATCAAACTTATGATATACATAGATAGTATTTGAGATATACCCATGTCCATATGAATTCATATCTTTATGATATACATAGATAGTATTTGAGATCACACCTGATGGTCGGCCGATCCAAAGAGCTTGCTCTCTGTATCTGGCCCCGGATCGACTCGACCGAGCCAGAGAGTTCACTTTCTGGTTCTGGCCTTGGTCGACCGGGCTGTCGATCGTTACGCATATTTGCCTGGGGCAGTCACCAGTACTCTCAATGTCAGAAATCTGACCGTTGGCCGGTCGACCGACATGTCATTTCTGACCTATTCTGGACCCTAACGACTATATTTCAGACCCCTATAAAAATGGGTCTTTGGGGGTTGTTTCTCCCAAGATTTTTTAGAGCAAATTTTCTCACCTTTTCAAGTATTTTTAACAAAGTTTTCAAAAGAGTTTTTGTGCCAAAATTCTCTATCTTTATTTGTTTTTAAAGTTTTAGAAAATCAAAGAAAATCAAGTCTCTGGGAATTCTATTTTGTTCTTCATTTTATATATCCATCAAGAAGTTTTTCCCAAGTATTTTTTAATTTTATTTTCAAATACTTTATTTTCTCACATATGTGAAATGAGAAAATATTTTTACTTATAAGGTAATTTTAAAGAAATTTATTTCATTACTTTAGATATAAAATATATAACTTTTCAAAATTTAAGAAATGTAATAAGAATCTAATTTATAATTTCTAACCAAGAATCTCGATTAATTCTCGACAATTAAAATTATATTTAAAATATCAAAATAGATATTTAATTTATCTCTAAACTTAGTTTGTAAAGTCAAAATTGAAATCTGATTTCTAAAAGTCTAAATAGGGACAAATCCAAACTTGATAATTATAAGTTAAAGGTAATGTCTAAAATAATAATGAGATTAGGATGTACTCTATTCATCTCAATTATAATACTAAATTATAGAAAAATTATTTATTTTAGGCAATCTAGATTTATTAGATCTCAATTAAAGTTAGATGGGGGCAAAATCACACTTGGCTATTCATCATCCTGTACATGGCTAATTCTAACTAATTTAGTATAGTTTGATCATTATTTATATCAAATTCAATTATGAAAGATAGTTAAAACTCGAACCAACTATAATTTGTAATCAGGGCTAATCCTAGATAGATTCGGCTATGTCCAAATGGTGAAAAAATTAAGGTCATAATATAAACATCACTTCTAAGTTGTGATGAACAAAGGCTGGTCAAAACCTCAATTTTATCAGTCTAATTGGCTAGGTCGGCGTAACTCAGGCGGGAGATTTTTCCCTCTTGGCATTCCTTAATTATAGAATCACGTTGAGTACCCTTCCTTTATTAAACACTAATTGTACATGATTTTGAGGAAATGATTTGTCCTTTAATTTTCTTATCCTATTGATCTAATGATACTCAAAACCTATGCCTATTTCAGCTACATTAAAAGTGTAAAAATAATATTGTTGTACTCTAGATCTGTTAAAATGATAGGAAGATTTCTATCATATTTTCTATATTCATAATATTAAAATGTAAGAATACAGGTTATGGTGATTGCTTTTAAATTAGGGTATGCAAAATAAAAAGATGTAGGGGATCTTACTTAATTTCAATTTATAGAAACAATATAATCTTATTGGATATATAACAAGTAAGTTTGATTCAAAACAAGGGTAGTAAGATATTTTAAGAAACTCGAACTAGTTATAACATGCAATTTAGAAAATTAACATGTGTGTGTCTACACACACACGCATATAAGTTGACAACTCCTTAGATGAAGTTTCAATGTGTCTTTACCGACAACATGAAGTAACAAATAAACGAATAAAGGATCAGAATTTATTCATTCAATAAATTGAAGATAAAGTATGCAAGTCTAGGTGTAGTGCATATATATAAATTTTAAAATAAGGAAGGGTGTTTGTTGCAAAAGCATATGGACTTATTCATTTTGTTTACAAAATGAGATAGCAAGAGGAATTCAATAGCATCTAAAATAGTAATCAATATCTTTTAATTCTAATATTAATTGGATCCAATAAATCTATAAACTGACTAATTGGTTAAATTATAGTAAATTAATGAAGCTATAAAACAAGGCAATGTTATATAATCAGGCAACTAGCGATTAAATAAATAAGATTAATTAGGAACAATAAGAGAATAAGTATGAGCATTAGGCTAAGTAGCCAAACAAATAATTTCTCATTATTAGTAATAGAATTTTTAAACATCACAGATCTAATTAGCAGTCGGTTAATGTTTGTCTGGGGTCATATAAAATTTTTTATAAAGAACTATTCATATAAAATTCAGTTTATTCTGTAATGAATAGTGTAATAAACTATGATTAACTTGTCATAATAAGAAAACTATGATTCACATGATAATCAGTAGAGAAAAGATTAAACCAAGTCATTTCTCTTCCTTTGATGAATATTAAAAGGCATTAATGTGTAGTTATCAGATCTTCTTTTCCTCTTCATAGTTTATGTTGCAGTTGGATATGTGTGAATTTTCCAATTGTCATCATTAATTAAACTTCGAACTTCCTAGAATTTGAAATACATAAATCTATTCGCTGAAGTTTAAGCAATAAAATTAAAGGAAAAAGGATCATTACTATATAAAATATTATTCGGACTACTAGTTTATTGCACAGAACCCCTAACAGTTGCACACTTGTAAGTTCTCAGACTATTTTTTTATTATTTATTTTATTTTATTTTTTAGTTAATTTGAAACCAATAGCTATACTTAAAATGAAACAATATGATGATACATTAATGAAGAAAAATTATTAATCAACGGACCCATCAATAAAAAAGGTAAATTTCAAGACATGCATGAAATTAAAAATATTAACAAACTTAATAACAAGTCATGAAGACAAATACTTACGTAGTAAAATTAATAATAAAACTAAAGTTGACAGTAGAAAACTTAATACCACATAGTATCAGCAAATAATTATTAATTGACTCTAAATAATAGTGTTCCAGAAGTGTGTTTGCATAAACATAAATTAAAGAAAGCGCAACATGTGATGGCAGAGAATTCAACAAGAATTTAAACACATCAATTTAATTAAAATTTCTCAAATAGTATCTTTTATATGCATGCCCTTCTGAAAATTCTTAAAGAATTAAAATTGATATCACAGTGAACAACTTAAGAATTAGGCAAACAAATTGAGGTGCAAGCATAATACACATTTGATTAGATGTCCATTTACATTCATCAAAACTGTTATCATGTACAAAAGCTGTCATATATTATTTAGTGCATATTAAATCATAAATACAAATACAATATAATATTGAGAAAGGCTGACATAAAAAGTATCCAGAATGCAAATATAATTATTCGGATCTGAATTTATTAACTGTTGTCTTCTAAATTCAATTAATATGCATGGAATAGGAAATGAATTGAATAAAATAGAACAAAGTGTGTATAATTTTTGATTCTTTAGATTGTTAGAAATTTTATACTATTTTCTAAAATATGCAGTATTCTTACAAAATTAAATTAAGATACAACAATAATTATTCTAACATGCAACAACAATTATAGTTTAAAATAAAATAAAAGGAATCTGGCCTGTGGAATGCAGTAGTGTTGTCGCCGCCCTAAAGGATCAAAAGCCCGTCTTTTTGTTCAGACGTTGAATCGAGATCTCCCAGATTCACCAACACTCATCTCAGGACGGTGGGAAGAGGCTCTGCTCAAATGAAAAAGTTACCCAGAAAAATGAAGATAAAAAATTCTTTTAACACTGAAGTCATTCTCATGAAGAGTAGGATTCAGATTTTCTTTTAAGATGAAAAAAAAGAAATGAACTGTGTTTTGCTATTAGAGTGAGGGGTCTATTTATACCTTTAGAACCTAAGTTGTTGTAATAACTTCATCATAAAATTCGAGCAGTTGAGATATTTTTTCAACTAACTTAGATCCTGATACTTGATCAAAGTTAACTTGGTAAAATAAATTTTAAATGAAAGTTTAATTCAAAAATCCAACAGATTGGAAACAAAAACAATAGGCAAAGGAAAATATGAAGGTAATAAAAACTTGGCTAAAATTTTCAAAAATACCTTGAATTATCTGGGTTTTACTCACAAATACCCATAAATTTTTTTTCTTCAAGAATACCATGAACTTCCAATTTTGCTTAAAAACCCCTACTGGTGTTAATTTTTGTACAAATTTCCCGTTATAGTCTTAGGCTTTGGCTAAATCTTCAAAAGTACCATGAACTATGGCTTTGCTCAAAATTACCCTCAACTTTTTTTTAATATCCAAAAATACCACAAACTTCAAATTTTGCTCAAATCCCTAATGGTGTTAATTTTATGCGAATTTTCCGTTATACCCTTATTATAAACCACAACAAAAACTTTCATCTATCCTTTTCTCAGAAAAAGACTTTTTTGGTGAAAAATACCTCAAAGTTTCATCAAATTTAAGTTTAATATCATGTATTATTTTTTGTCATGTTTAATACATCATATAATTTTTTCTCGTATTCAATGCCCTACCCTTTTCTTCATTTTTTTTATACTGCATTGAAAAAAATTCATAAATTCTTCTTCCCAAATTAGAGGTAGAACCCTAATTATAAAAAAATGGGTAGTGACATAATAGTAATGGTGAAGGCCTGCTTGAAAGAGATGATGGTGATGGTACTAAAAGGAGGGAGAAGATGCTGGTAGCGGTAGTCTGGCAAAGATTTGTACAACTGATCTGATAAAGTTTAAGGCAGTTTAGGACAAAAATTTATGAAGTTAAATGTAGTTTCTATTTATATTTTAAAAGTTGGGATATTTTCTATTAAATATTTATAATTAGAGTAGCTTTTGTTAAAAGTTTAAAAATTCATAATATTTTCTATTAAAAGCTTAAAATTTTAGATGAATCTTGTGCAAAGTTAAAAAGGGGGTCTTTTGGCCATATTGAGGCACATGTTAATCACACCATAATTTAGATGACATAGTAATTAAAGGTATTTTTAGGAAAAATGTGATAAAGTTCGTGGTACATTCAAGAACCAAAAAGTATTTCTGAGCAAAACTTTGATAGTTCGTGGTATTTTTGAAGAATTATGGTGTTTTATAAGGTTATGGGACTCATGGTCACAATCCTCATATAAAAACAAAATTTATGGTGTTTTATAAGGTTATGCTACTCATGATCACAATGCTCAATATCAATGGTTACAGAAAAAAAGATAAATAGTTATAAGTGATTTTTGTTGACAAATACATGATGCCCTCCTTTTCAAATAAATATTTTATTTCTTTCTGTTTTTCTGGCTCCATCTCCTTGTATAGGTTTCTTACGTTGGACCATGGAGCTTTGAGCCTTTTTGTTTATCAATAGAAACTTCAAAAATTTCAGCTTCTGTCAGTTTCTGTTGTACCTTTTTAGCTTTATTTTTCTTGGCCTATTTTGTATCCTCATAAACATGAGCGGAGCCTTCACGGTCTCTTTTCATCCTAGGCCTTACTTTCACTCTCTGCTCTATTGATCCTGCTATTACTTTAGATACCACATTCTTTCTCTTCATTCTAAACGGTTGATCTTCTTGACTGTCTTCATTTTTCTTTTCTTCTTCTTCTTTCTCTTTTTCTTGATTATCTTCTTGTTGTTTTCCTTCTATAATGTCAGGCTCTGAAGCTGCGTCACGCCTGATTTTGAGTATTGTTTGAGTTAAGTTCAAGTTGTAGTATGAAAATTCAGCTCCTGGAACTTCAATTCTAATTTCAGTTATATGTACTTGCGACTCTGGAGACGCTTTAGGCATGCTTTCTTTTTATCTTTAGCTTCATCCTCATGTTTCTTTCTTCATCCTCCTTATTTCTTTTCTTCTCCTCTTCATTCTCCTGTTTCATTTCTTCAGCGTCATCCTCCCGTTTCTTTTCTTCATCCTCCCATTTTTTTTCATTCTCCTTTCTTTTCTTCTCCTTTTCTTTCATTTTCTTTGCCTTTATCTTCTTTTCTTTCATTTTAATCCTCTTCCTCCTCCTTTGGCTTAAACTTATTGAGTTTCTCCTCTAACTATTGCACTTTCTTTGTCAATTCTTTATTTTTCTTTCTCAAAAGTTTATTTCTTCTTTGTCATGAACTGGAGGTGCATGTAGAGACAATACTTTCCCTATTGCTCCTCCTTGTGATTTAATATTTTCTTGAATCTTACTTTCTTTCTCTTCTGCATTTTTGAGTCCCAATATTTCAAACTCTTTTTTAGAAATATTCTTCATTCTTTCATAAACCTGCAAGTAAGAGAGAAAAGATATATTAAATGCCATTCAAAATGCAAAATAACATTTCATAGGAATGCGATCATGATCACAGTCCTCATGTACACAGACAAATAATGACTTTTTTTATAAGACTACGATCGTGGTCGTAGTTCTTATAAACCACATGATTTTATTTATTTATTTATTTTAGGACGCGACTTTGGTCGCGTTCCTTATATAACACTGACAAATAGTGCCTTCTTAGAGGACTACTATCGCAGTTCTCACAAGCTATATTTTATTATTTTTTGAGGATTATGATCATGTTTGCAGTCTTACAAAGCTCCATTTTAAGCGTTTTGTGAGGGCTGCGACTATAGTCCTAAAAATTTAGATTACTACATTTGTGAGATTTTAGTACTCACTTGTTCTTCTTCTATCTAAGATAGATCATGGTTGTCGATAAAAACTATTGAGTTCATGCAGGCCCCACCTAACTGCCCTTAATGTTCTTGCTCCATCCCTTTTCTTGATTCAATCACTGCGTCATGTTCACAGAACTAATATCACAACAAGCAATTGTTATATCAGTTAGATAAGAAGCAGCAATTGTTATCTTAATAGTAATAATGTCAATAATAATTGACATGTACTTGAGGAAATTTGGAGTGGGCATCCTGCTATTTTAGCAGTAGTCACTGTGAACTTGTTTGAGCGAACCAACAAGAGTTTCATGTACAACTTTAGGCTAATTTATCGCCTTCAAACTGATCATGTCCACAATTTGGTCGATCAGGGGCCATGTGACCTTGAGACTACTGTTGGCAAAGAATAAAGTGCACACCATGTATAGTACCATCATGGTGGCGAAGTCCATTGCCGCCAGCTTATGTGTATCATTAATTTTTTCGCCTAGTGTATGCAGTTGTTCATGCTTCTCATCTTCACTTACATCCTTGATTGTTCTTCATTCTTTTGTACTCAACAATTTGTAGTTTTTTAAATTGATTCTCTAGTGATATATTTAATATCCCTAGAGTAATGCTTCAAGAACCCTCTGTGTTAATTGCACTTTCTATTCTGAAGGTGATCAACCCCCAATGCCAGTAACCCAAATGTAAGTACTACATCTTCTATTGATAGTTTAATATTTTTTCCTCCAATCATGAAGTATTGAGCTGCCATCACCGTTTAAAAATTTTATGATCACCGTATTTGACTTGAGTCCATTATTTTCTTCTCCAAACATTTGCTCGTAAAAGGCCATGAATATTCCACCAAATGGTGTTTCCTTAACAACGTTAACATAATCTATATGTTCTTTTTTTCTTTTTTAGTTGATCAATCAAGTTGCTTCAAGATGGACCTAAATTGTCGAAAATCTTTTTCCTGAGACATCTTTCTTGAGGCAGAAAAGCCAAAAGAAAAATCAGTGTTTTAAGGTGTTGTTGTCACAACAAAGAATGATGATTATGACTTTTTTTAAGATCTGCGAACATGGTCGCAGCTCATACGAAGAATGAGAAACAAGTCATTTTTTTTTGAAAGGATTACGATCATGGTCGTAGTCCATTTGAAGAATGAGAAACATGTCATTTTTTTATAGGGAATACGATCATAGTGTCAGTCTATGTGAAGAATGAGAAACAAGTCATTTCTTTTGCCAGGATTGTCACAGTCCTGTTAAAGAATGAGAAACATATCATTTTTTTTGTAAGAACTGTGATCATGATTGCTGTCCTATTGAAGAATGAGAAACATATCATTTTTTGCATAGACTACGATCATGGTCATAGTCCTACTGAAGAGTGAGAAACAATTTTTTTTTTTTACAAGGAGTGCGTCGCAGTTCATGTGAAGAATGAGAAACAAGTCAATTTTTTGCAGAGATTGTGATCATAACCATAGTCCTATTGAAGAATGAGAAACATATTATTTTTTGTAGGGACTGCGATCATGGTTGCAGTCCTATTGAATAATGAGAAACATGTCACTTTTTGCAGGGATTTTGATCATCGCAGTTTTATTGAAGAATGACAAATATGTCATTTTTTTTGAAAAGACTGCGATCATGATCGTAGTCTTATTGAAAAATGAGAAACATGTCATTTTTTTTACAAGGATTGTGATGGTTGCAGTCCTATTGAAGAATGAGAATATGTCATTTTTTTTGCAGGGACTGCGATCATGATCGCAATCCTATTAAAAAAAAAAAAAATCATAAAATCCCCCCCAAAAAGGCTTGCTTTTGAAGAGTGCGATCATGATCGCAATCATATAATTCTCTCTTGAGTGTTCATTAGACATTGCATTTCATGAAAAAAGTCTTTTTTTAAATGATAGACGAGAGGAGGAAATGAATCTAAGGGTTTTCTAGATTTTTTTTTTAATGTTGAAAATATACCCTTTTTCTTATGATTTCTTCTGCAAATCGCTCCAAGATCACTCGAAGATATCTAAATCGATCGAGATGAATGTGATTTCAAGCTCTTTTTTGCAATTTGTTTGCTGCACTCACTTTCACTCAGATTTTACCCGCTGTTTTTTGAAATTAGGATTGAAACGATAGCCTCCACAGTTAAAAAAAAAAAATAGAGGGAGGGGTATTTCTGCCTTTATCCGTTGATAAATGTCTCAGATATGAGACACGTGCAAGAATCGTGTGGATTTTAAAAAGAGATGAGTGAAGCGAATAAAATTAAAATTATGAAGTTGAGTTTTTTCTCTAATTATTATTTGACATGAGAGTTTAGAATAAAATCCCTCTTATTATTTTTTGTTGAAAAAATAAACTAATAAAAAAGCAAAGGCCAAGGCTCCACAGCCAGAGACCTTGAAATACTGGCGGGGTATCAGCAAAAGTGGTCCTCGCCGAAAAGAGAAGGGTTTCAATTTTCAAGGGAAAGCCCGCGCCCGATCGATCAGTTTCTTCAGCCCAAAAATCTCGAACCTCGTTTAGGGTTTCAAAACCCTAATGGCTTCTTCTGCCAACAAAGACGACGCTGCTGCTGATCCCTCGACTGAATCCCCATCAGTGCAAGTACTCTGTCCCCTAAATTTCATTTCAAATTTCTTTCTTTCTTTATTTGTTCTACGGCGCGAGATTCGTCTCTAACGATCAAATCGGTCCCAGATCGAGGAACCCGTACAAGGATCCCGACGACGGCCGCCAGCGGTTCCTTCTCGAGCTGGAATTCGTCCAGTGCTTAGCTAATCCAACCTACATCCACTGTGAGTTCTATCTATTCGTTTCTGTTGGAATTGGAACTGTGATGGGTTTGGGGAAAGCTGTGATTTTTACTTTGAATTGTGGCAAAATCTCTTTCTGAGTGAATGGGCCCGTATAATATCTCGCTAGGGCGCGCTTTGGACTTCCGTTTATCCATTTCTTTTTTCTTGTTGAAACAGATTTGGCTCAAAACAGATACTTTGAAGATGAGGCTTTTATTGGATACTTGAAATACCTTCAATACTGGCAACGACCGGAGTATATTAAATTTATAATGTGAGTGCACCTAATCTGACATGATTTCTATAAATGCGCAGAAGTTATAATTGTGGGAAAAATGCCATTGTCGTGAAATGCTGTTGTATCAGTCTTTATGACTTGTTTGTTTATAATCAACTGAGGCTAGTTGCATTCTCCTCTTTGATGCTTTCAGGTACCCACATTGCCTCTTCTTCCTTGAACTTCTTCAGAATGCAAACTTCCGCAATGCGATGGCACATCCGGGAAACAAGGTACAACAAGATGTCCTTTTCTTTACTGCAAAATGTCATTTTTTATTGCTACTGAAAGTAACTAGGATTTTACTGTCCAATATCAGTGTGTAAAAAAGAAACTATCACTTTGAATATTATAATACGTCCACTGTGATCAGGTTGGACTTGTTATCTATGGTTTTCACAATGCATTCCGTTCTTCAATTCAGCTCATCCCATTTCTGTTGTCCTCTTTCTTCGAGCCTCTTACTCTGAAAGTGAGATCGCTATGGAGCATGACATAATTTGGCTTCGGAGCATGAACAAGGGAATATAAATCTTCAGAAATAACAAAAATCTTGTTTGGCAATTGACACCCACACCTTAACCTGAGCGTATCTTAGACCCTTTAGTGTTCATGACCTCCACTCATATTTTTTACTGCTCAGAACTTGGCATTTTGATGTAAGGTAACCTATATCTCAAAGAGACTAAAATATATTAGTGCCTATAACACTGACATCTTAGTCTGAAGGCATGTAGTCTCCAGACCCCTTGGTTCTCATCAAACCACACTCAACTCGAGGTACCTAGATCTTGCCTGTTGAGATATCTCATTTCATGTGAAAGCAAGTATAGGAAGCATGCTTATGATAACTAGTTACCAGAAGTTGTTCATGACAAGGTGATTCGGAGAAGAAAAGATGATAAGCCATAGTGACATGCGGGTTATGGTAAGTGACACATGAAAAACCTTCCCAATCCTGTTGCCATACTTGTCAACTCCTTTCCATCTCATTCAATGTATTAGAAACGACATCTCATCGCATATCTGTTCTAATACATTCAACTTGATTTCAAAAAATGCTTTTCCAAAAAAATGGCAGCTGAAAAACTCTAAAGTCATCCTTTCACAGGGTAAGGTCTCTAAACTTCAAGCTCAGGACCCATAGCCTTCTTGTCCTCTTGTCCTTTTCTTTTATTTTCAATTTATAAATGATGTATTCTATTCTATATCAATTAAAGAAGTAATTTACATGCATACGTTACATTTAAATGGATAAATTTATTATAGACCGCTTCTTTAACTTTGATTTCCCACTAAATTCCTCCTAAAACTTTCATTTTGTTCTGTTCCTTTCTGGAGGGGCTCAGTCAGTTTTTAAGGGGTTCATTGGTGGATAAACACAATAGTCATTTGGTCAAGGGTTTCTCCAAAAATGAGTGCCATACATGGAGCTAAGCATTAATTGCCTTTTTAATTTACATAGTTGCTTTACATAATACTTTCTTTTGATCAAGGGTACTACATAGCATTATGAGGGTGCAACCTAGATCTCTCAAGTTGTATTATGACACCCTAGCCACTTTTGACAAGCATGTGTTTGTAAAACACTAAAATAGTAATACAACCTCTAGAGCAATGATCACGGTTTGAAGACTCGACCGAGTCGGATACGACTCGGCCGAGTCGTATCCGTCTCCGCACCCGCCGAGACGGGTCCGAGACCCGATTCGAAGAATCCACTCAGAAATGACCGAATCGATCTTGACTTGGAGTTGACTCGGTCGAATCGGCCGAGTCACGATACGACTCAGACTGACCCGAGTCAAAGCTAATTCGATTTAAAAAAAAGCAAACTAACCTGGGATTTAGGGCTCCCCTGTCTTTGTCGCCTGCCCGCTTGTTGTCGCCGTCGCCTGCTCTGCCCGATCTCTCCCCCGCCTTCGCCGCCTACTCCTGTCCGCCGCCACCGCGAGAGAGAAAGAGAGAGAGACAAAGAGAGAAGGAGAGGGAGATGAGAGGGGGAGGGAGAGAGAGCCAGAGGGAGGGAGAGAGACGAGAGAGAAGGGGGAGGGAAAGAGACGAGAGAGGGAGATAGAGCCAGAGGGAGGGAGAGATCAGGTGATCTCACCTGATCTCTCTTTTTATCCTTTTCTTTTTTCATTAATTTTTGGGCTTTTACATTTACTTCCTCAAATCTTTTATATTTCTGAATTTACTCTCAAATCATCATATTTTCTCCAATTATTCCCTCAAAAAAATTTATTTTGGACATGTGATACATGAATTTTGATGTCTACATTTTTTTACGATTTGTCACGATTTTTTCATAATTTTTTGAGCTTTCTATGTAGCGTTTTGCGCGCATCGTCCGAGTCTGATCTGAGTAGCCGAGACCGATCTGTCTCAGTGCCAGTCGAGACTGCGACTTTGAACCATGGCAATGATAGTCTCTTAGTATGTTTAATTGATAAGTGATAGTTTTAGCATATATGTAATTAGGAAATCAGAGGTATTCTCGTTGCATGCATAATATGCAAAGAGATAGGATTTACTCCCTAGAAGGTTGTCTCATGAAGTGACCTTTTCCTTGAGAGATTAACCACTTCTGATAGCTGGAAGTGTGTTATCCATCATTTAATATGACATGCCACTTGCAACCATTGCATGATTAAATCTCATTATAGAAAGAAAACTCTCTAGAAGTGGTGTTATTTGCACCACTTTATTACAGGCCGCCTCGTGTGCCTTATTTAGCGGGGTTTAACTTCCCTCTTTTTTCTATACTCACCATGCTATGTCTACACTAAGATTGTGTTTGATATGGAAGAATCAACATGGGAATATGAAATTGTGGTTGGCATCAGCCATACTCAACATATCCAACGTTATAGGACTTCTGTCATCACATTCCTCATTTCACGTGAGTTTGATTTCCTCCGTGATATGTGGATATATTATTGTTGATGTAAGGCATTAGTGCCACCATTGACATTACTGTCCTAGGGATGTCGATCCAAGATTCCTTTTTTTTCCTAAGTATTGATCAAGATGGTAGTCTTATTTGAGTGGTAAATTTATCCCTAGATTCCGTACAATCCTTGGAATTCTGAAAATGCGGTCTGACCTCATTTTCATTTTCTTGAGGTTTTGCTGGCGGGCCCCACATGCATTTTATTTCCTTTTTTCAAGTAGAATTGACATTTGTGTTTTTTCTCACTATTTCATACAAGTAGTTTGGTCATAACAAATATTATGCAGCCTAAATATACAATATAGCTAATCTAGATATACCAATTTTCCATTCTAATCCTCAATGATTTATAGTAATTGAATGTAGAATATTATATTTGCTAGTGAAATTATTTCAAAATGAATAATTCAATTGGCATATTATTAAGGGCTTATCTAGGTATTCAAACAAATATTTGGACAGGAATCCCAAGGATTCATATTCAGAGGAACACAACTATTATCCAGGGAATTCTCTTCCCAAATGGGATTCATGGGATGTTGATCCCAACTATCCAAACAAGACCTTAAGGACATTCTCCTCCATTGAATTGGCAACTATCATATCATTTTTTATCGCACTCAGTTCATGTTCTTGTAGGTCTACCCTAGTCCTAGTTGTTATTTTAAATACAATCCTTCAACTCCTAACTAGCATATTCATCAGTCTTTAAGCACATTTCAAACCATCTAAAACCAACTTCCCTCATTTTAACTTCAACTGAAGCTGTCCTTCTATCTTCTTATGTTTGTACTTTTTTCCTATCATTTTGTGTATTACCGCTCATCCACCTCGACACTCTCATTTCAGCTGCATTCTTTTCTTTAGACATTATGTTTCTTTGTTGCCCAACATTCTAGCACTTCAATCGTAGCTGGTCTCATACCTTTTATATAGATATCCAACTAAGTTTTGTTCTGGCTGTGAGGGACCTAAAGCAACTCTATGCTTATCCTTGGGATGGCAGTGAAAGAATATGACATTAAGCACACACCTGGTTGAGTTATTTTTTTTCTTTTCATCTCTGTGCATAATGTAAAAGGATGGAAAGATAGTTGGAAACACACTAAATTGAGGCAGAATCTGCATTCCCCATTGAGATTGGGAGTATTTTAGTGTTTATTATCCTTGAACTGAAAATTTGTAATGTTGAGAATTTGAATTTGTACCCAATGAGATAACATTATGTGAAGAGATGAGAACAACTCAACAACATGCCTTGACATATAATGTAAGAATTGAGTTTTAGTAAATTAGTTGAAGCAAGTTTGAGTTGTCAGTAGAGATAAACTGTTGAACAATTGAGATGAAAAGGTCATGTGGACTAAAAGATCTTAGAAGGCCAAGTCAAAAAGGATGTCTCTCATTCAAGTTGGATGTGAAGCAAAGGCAAAAGGTACAAAGACTGGAAGTTTTAGGGAGGAAATAGGAAAGTGGTAGTCACGGAGACCATACCATTTAACTGAAAGATTGGTAAATCTCACTTAAATATTTGGGATAAAGGTTTGCTGGTAATGGTTACTATCGAGCACTTTGTTTTATATATATTCCCTATCTATTTACATGAATGAGGTGCCACATATTCTGTGGATCATTTTTTCCACTGAAAAATTCATTTCAAAGTCTGGCTTCTATAGTTTTGTGGAAAATGCTTATTGTACAGCAAATCCTCTACTACTATGGTATTACTAGAAACTGACATGTTGGGCTCCCGCGATCTATTAGCAGGTCCTAAGGGTCTATTTCAGTACAGTGCCAAAGTAGTACCATATTTGTAGTACAATTGGTCATTGAGGTTGTATGGCTTTCTGGCCTCACTTGGTGATGGTTTCCTTGGACAGAAAATTAGCATGGCTGGTTTAAAAAAATAAACTTGTTCAATTCTTTTCTGTAACTTTCTCCACTTTGAATGGGGGTAAAGTTTTAGATTGTGAAGATGACGATATACTATATACATATGACCACATTCTTCTTGATATATCACAGCAATTTTCAAGACTGTTAATTTTTAATTATAATTTTACAGTTTTCATTCTGCACACGGTATTTTCATATATCATTAACCATCGTTAATGTCTGTTCTAATTTGTATAGGAGCTGGCTCATCGTCAACAATACTTCTTTGGAAAAACTATAGGAACAACAGATTAAAGCATATTCAACCGCGCCCTCTTCCTGAGCCCGCTGCACCTCCAGCTCCAACCCCAGCCCCAGCACCTGCACCTTTGCCACCTATACCTGCTGCTTCTGCTCAAGCTCCATCTCCAATGCAGTTTGCTGGACAAGCTGGATCTTCTTTCCCAAAGACGGACATGAGAAATAGTATGGGGGATCGCAGAAAGAGAAAGTATGTCCTCTATATCTTTAAGTTTGCTAGTAGTCATTCTTTGTTTATTCTCTGGTTACTTTTATAGTTTAATCTGTTTGTTCTCTCCTGCCTCTTCCTTTCTAATGTATTATTCTTGGTATCCTAATTGGACTCGTGGCTAATGGATTGCATGATCTAATATCAAAGTGGTGCTGGAAAAAAGAAACTATGAATGAAAATTTAGGGAATTTAATAAGTTGTTCAGGCAATCTAGAGTCATTAATTTCCATTCATCGACTTGAAAGACACTGTGATGAACGCTAAGTTTTCTTTCATTATTTTAAAGATTAGGAGATTTTAATCTTGAAATTTAAATATAAATGATGTCTTAGATTTGTCAGGCTGTTCTCTTTGATTTTATTCATTGCCCCATAATATGAATAGACAAGTAGTGACAGGCATAATCGAATAGTCCATAGAGGTGATTTATAGGTAAGAAAAATAAAAATGATTAATATACATTTAAGGTTGTTCCAGAAGGAATTGAATCTGCTTTCACGTGCACTTTCTTATGCCAACATGTAAAATGAGTGACAATCTTAAATAACACCTGGAGGGAGAAAAATGTTCCTGTTGTTGGATTACATAGGAGAGTCTCGAAATGACATCTGAGTAATTTGTGCTAAGTAATTTGGATGTATGCCATCCACTGTCTATCACCATTTTCTTCTGTATTGTTTGATCCATGAGTTCACCAAATGGAGTTATGACAGGTGGATTATATTTTCTTTCCAGTGAGTGTATATGATGTGGCCTGTATAAACTTCAGTCCCTATTTGTACTTCTTTAGGGATTCAAGGCACACCATTACTTATGAGCATAACTTGTTTTGGCTGATAAGCTATGATTTGAAAGCACAGACATGAGTGTCTTACTTCGACATGGACACAGGGTACGGACACGGGAAATGTCCAAAATCTAGACACGAGGACACAACTAACATATGCAAATTTCTTTTCAGTATATGCACATTTGACTAAGAATTATATGTAGTAGGCTAATATTAATAAACAAAAGAACTTATCTTTTGTAAAATAATCACAAAATGTTAACTTTTTTAAAAAGCATAATATACTTTTTCTTATGTGTATCTTGTTTAAGGTAAACACCGGTTTACACATTTATAAGTGTCAAACACAAATGGACATGCGTGTCGTGTATGTGTGTCAGACACGCCAATTTGGGTGAGAGAAGTCCTACTTATAGCTGATAAGATTAAATAAATGCATTTATTATGGTGTGGTGATTTAATACATTTATTATGGTGCGGTGATATATAGTATATAAGGACTAGTTAGAAAGTAATAAAGTACTTGGTTGGATATAAGTTCATTTTATTCTCTATTAATAACTGTCCTTACTGTAGCTAATTCAGGGAAGAACCTTTTAACAGGCAAGCTGATGCAGTCATGACAGCAGCAAGAAGTCTAGTTGCAACCTTTTACGGTTGTCTGCATGATTTCTTGTCTTTCATTCAACTCCATTATTCAGCAGGCAACTGCCATATTATCATTTACTGCCTTATCCATGTTTATTTGGTCCATCCCTAGTTCTAGAAGCTTTTTCAGCTATGATTTTTATCACTCCTAACCAGCACCTCATCCTAGGATGCATAAAGTCACCTTGATGCGCCAAACATCTGTGTCTGATGCATGCTGAACAAGCACATGTCTTCAACACATGTTGGCCACAATATAGCGCTGTGTGGCTCTCAAAACCTTTGACGTCACCCACATATCTGCAGGAACATGGCTAATTTTTTCCTTTGAAAAGACGACCTTACTGAATTGGTTTCTACTTGGATTATTTTCTAAATATCCCCCTACCTTCTTGACGGATCCATGCTGCAATTTTCCAACGTTTCACTCGTTTTGGTTTGATGCAAGGTGTTGCAGCTGGAAGTATAAAAGATTAGTTAACATGTGCCTGATTTAGCTCAACACATCTAGTTGAAGTTTCTGTTGTTTCAAATTGTAAGTCGGGGCACGTTCCATTGTTCAAAACTGGAATTGACTTATGTTCTAAATAGAATGTTTATATATGACTGGCTAAATGTTTCAATCAGAACATAGTTTCTTTGCAACAAAATGATTTTTTCCCCTACCTATTCCTATATTGGTTATGGCGAGAGAATTCTGCACCTACCCCAGTCTAAACTATGGTTAACACCTAACATTCTTTGATTTTTTTTTTTAATTATAAAAGTATGTGTAGGCACACACACCCAGAGAGAGAGACTTGGCTACTTCCGGAAGGATTTGGAGCTAAACCTTTCCATTCAAATTCACTTTAAGAGAAAAATCCACTCCCCATGATGTAAAATTCTTAGAAACAAAAAATAAAGTGAATGTGAGTTTTGTAGTCATGCATCCACTAAAACAAAATGGACGGTCAAAAATAATATGTTACACATATCTATGCTTTCGGGTGTATACATTCTTGATCCAAACTTTTAAGGTTGAGTACTTAGAAATCCTTACAAGCCAATTTTTGTTAGGCATCAAATTTTCTAGATCTTGGCCCCTTGCGTTCCTAAGATGAGCATGTTTTGTGTGTGTGTGTGTGTGTGTCAATCTAGTAATATTAGAATTCAATTGATATCTATTTAAATATAATTATATTCAAATCTTAACAATTTAAACCAAATCTCAACTAATTATAACTTCCATCTACTTTTACATTATGGCTGAGTGTGATCAAAAGTCTAGGATATAGTGGCTAGTCTCTTTCGCTCTAATAGGAGGGAAGGGGAAGTTCGGTGCTTATAAGGGAGGAAAACAAGAAAAAGGGAAAAAACATAATTACAGGAGGAGAAGAAAAGACAGAAAAGGAAAGTCTTGATTCACTATTTATTTTCTGAGACAATGGTTATGGTTATTGTTAGATTAGATTAGTTCATCTAAGGGGATCAATTCGGTGAGACAAAAAAGAGCTAAACTCTAAGTCTTATAAAAAAAATAAAATAGTTTATATACAAAAATAAATAATCAATAATTTTTCTAACGAGTAATTGGAATTGGATAGCCATTGATGACCTTTGGCAAAAGATCCGAGTTAATCATAGAAAGTTAATTGGTTTTTCTGTTAAAATGAAAAAATGAAAAATTTAGTTTCTGGCATTGATAGGAGGATGAATTAATTAGGAAAGTTTTTGGTAATCTCCAATTTTGTCATAATTTAGTTATGAGTACACCTATATGATGTAGTTGCAATGCAATATTCTTTAGCAAAGTATATAAATGACTTTTCTATCTAGCTTCATTGGATTCTTTTTTGGAATTGGAATGTTGTAGATTTGGTTTTTCATATTAACCCCTAAACATTTCAGAAATTGCATGTGGGCCTTTCTAGCCTAATATTATCTCTAATGTTTCCTATAAAAATCAGAAAATTTCTTAAGACAGTAGGATATATTCTAAGCCTATGATTTAGTGGTTTTGGGTACTTTTAATGTGTAGGAATTAATTGACTTTGAATTTATTTTAGTACGTTTATGTTGTGAGATTTCTAGCAGTTGATTATTGTTCCTACATGTTTTTTTGAAGCCTGTAGAGGCACCGAAGGATGATTTTTTTCAAGCCATCTTTCTGTTTGTTCAATGCTATATTAATGAGTGGTGGATTCATGTCTTATATTTTGTAACTTTTTTTATTTATTTATGATATGTGTGTATAGACTACATAGGGTTTTCTGTAAATTTGGCTAATGCTAGTTACACACACATCATAATAAGACTGCAAGGTTTAAGGCATGAATCCACCACTATCAGATGTAGCGCTAAAATAACTTTTGTTGTGGCTCGAAATAATCTTCTTTCAAGTGCCTCAAGAATACCTAATAAATGAGTAATAGTCAATTTCAAGAAATAACATAACTTCTACACACAGTAAAAGTAATCTAAATTAATTTATATATAATTCTTGTACATTAAGATTACCCATAACCACTAAATTATAGGTTTAAAATATATCCTAATAATCTAGGTGTTTCTACATTTATTGAATCTTTTAGAGGTAATAAAAGGGTAGGTGGACTAATATGTAATTTCTGAAATGTTTAGAGAATAAACAACAACAACAACTAAGCCATTTGTCCCAAGTATTTGGGGTAGGCTACATGAACCAAAAGAGAATTACGCCGGATCGGGCACATGGATCAGCTTTCTCCACTCATTCCTATCGAGCAATTTGCCTTCACTAAGACCTTTTGCCTCTATATCTTGTCGTATTACCTCCATCCATGTTTTCTTCGGTCTCCCCTGCGCTTTTTTAACTTGCCATAAATTGATACGATTTACTGCCGGACTGACGCATCTGTAGGTCTACGTTGCACATGGCCAAACCATCTAGGCGGTTTTCTCTCGTTTTCTCTTCTATAGAGGCTACACCTATCTTAGTACGAATATCTTCATTTCTTACCTTATCTCTCAGCGTGTTATCACACATCCAACGAAGCATACGCATCTCTGCTACACCGTTCACTACCTGTCCCAAGCCAGGATAAAGGAGGAGGGTTGTGGTAGGCCTGTAACAGCCAACGTGAAATATTGTCACATACTATGAACATGAACCATGAAATGTTTAGAGAATACCATGAAAAATTGTATCTATAATATTATATTCTTAAAATTAATCTAATGAATGTACTCATTTGCTAACAAGTCCTTTATATAATTTTTGCTGAAGAATATTGCATTGCACTACATTATATATAGGTGCATGTAGTCATAAATTAATCTTAAAGAGACGTTATCAAAAAATTTTCTGGTTTCTCCATCCTCTTGTTGTCAACTACTGAACACAAATATTTTCATTTTTAATAGAAAACCTTAATTGAGTTTCTATAATCAACCATGAGATCACTTGGATCCTTCCCCGGAGGTCATCGTTGGCAGCCCAACTTCAATGACCCGTTGACAAAACTATTAACTATTTTCATTTTTAAATGAATTTAAGTTTCAATAAGATTTTGCAGAGTGTTTTGAAACTATCCAATTAATATCTAATTTAACAAAAGACACAATTATGGTTTCAAACTTTCAGTTAGTAAATTAATATTGACTCAAGAGTTAACCTCTTCGAAAGAAGCTTTTTCTCTTTCCTTTTCTTCATTTTTTCCTTTTCTTGCTGTGCTTTTCCTTCTCCCTTTCCTTCTATTTTCCCCCTCTTGTAGCCACCAACCCTCTCTTCTGTTGTGGCAAAAGACTTTGATTGCATCACTTCATGTTTTGATCACAAAATTGCTCCCATTGGATCTCTTTTATACTGGATGCTGCATTTTAATCCTGACAACTAAATGACATTACATTTTTATAGGATCTTAATCCAATTAAACTTAAAACTTATGCAGATAAACCCTTAATTGCAATAGCGCTAGATAGATCACTCCAAAGTCTCCATAGTTCTATTTTTAAAATCAAATGTCACTCTCTCATTGAGAAATTGGGATTGTTACAACCAATGTTAAAAATAGCGAGTGTAAAACATAGCACTCCATCTCCTAATGCTAAAAGTATAAATATTGTAGCGTGAAGTGTAAGCTATATGGCTTTATTTAAAAAATAAAAGAGTCCTAAATAAAGATAATAAACAGGAAAATTTCTATAAATATTAAAAAATAAAAAACCACCACTACATATATTTTTAATATAAAAAGTAAAACCACACCATATATATAAAACTAGAGAAAAAAGAAGAATAACCAATCTATAAAACTACTTCTAACCTAGCATGACAAAAAACCTGACAACTCATCCAACATCTAACATAATTTATAACCAAAAAAAAAGTCACCTGTGCACCTATGGTTATTGATTTTCACTGTTGTAATTCAAGGAGCGTGAAAGTTGAAAAGTGGTTGTTGAGGCCTCATAGCTGGCCTTGCTATTGTCGATTGGGGCTCACTGACATTGATCAATGTCAAGGATGGCTCATTGTCAAAGAAACAAGGTGTCTGAGATGGAGGATTAGGGCTCGTCATCAAAGATTAGGACTGACTGATAGGTTGTTGAGGTTTCATTGCAATCACTTATTGCTATAGACGAGGTTTCATCACTCATGACAGAAGAAAGGCCTAGCTTATTAATTTATTATGTTAATAAAGCCCCTATCTATGCACTTAAGTCGAGTAATAAGCAAAAAAGTTGAAATATCATAGTGGAGTTGGTATGCTAAAGAAAAGCGTACATAGTGTATGCTCTTTTACAAGAGCGGACAACTTGCATGGGTTTTTAGCTATTTCATAATGTTACAAAGCACATACGAAAGGGATTTGTTCAAACTTTTTTGGGCCAAGAAGGTAGTTTTTTTTCAACATAGATCAACTATTGTTTTTCCCCAAGTGTTGTGGGTGCTGCATCTGCCTTGCTTGATCCAAATTAAAACATTGGTTTGGTTGGGTTATGATGGATCTAACACTGACCAGGACTTGACACCATGGTTCAAAGTCTCGGTCTCGGCCGCCGACTCGGCCGGTACCGAGACGGATCGGTCTCGGTGACTCGGACTGGACTCGGACGATACGCGCAAAACGCTACATAGAACGCCAAAAAAATTATGAAAAAATCATGACAAATCATAAAAAATGTAAACATCAAAATTCATGCATCACATATTCAAAACATATCACCTAACACTCAAAACATAACGTGAAAGCATAAATACAAGCGTCGTCGGTAGAAAAATAGCAAATTAAGTTAAATAAACTAATTTAAATTAAATTAAACTCAATTAAATGAAACTAAATTAAATTAAACTAAAGTAGTTTATACTAGATTAACCTACACTAACTTAATTACCTAACTTCAATAAAATTATTAAATTACCTAACTTAATTATAATTACAAATTTTTATTAAATTAAATTGACTTAAATTAACTTTAACTAAACTAAACTAAATTAAATTACATTAAACGCAAATTAATTAAACTGAGAGAGAGAGAGAGAGGAACAGAGAGAGAGGGAGAGAGACGGAGACAGAGGAGAGAGAGGGAGACAGAGGAGGAGAGAGAGAGAGACGGAGAGAGAGAGGGACAGAGAGTGAGAGAGAGACAGAGAGAGGGAGAGGGGGAGAGAGACTGAGAGGGAGAGGGAGAGAGAGAGTCCGACACAGAGAGAGAGAGACTGAGAGGGAGAGAGAGAGGGAGAGAGAGTCCGACAGAGAGAGAGGGATACAGAGGGAGAGAGAGGTCTCCGACAGAGGGAGAGAGAGAGAGACTGAGAGGAGAGGGAGAGGGAGAGGGAGAGAGTCCGACAGAGAGAGAGAGAGACAGAGAGAGACGGAGAGAGAGAGACTGAGAGGGAGAGGAGAGAGTCCGACGGAGAGAGAGAGAGAGAGAGAGAGAGAGAGCGGGAGAGAGAGACGGAGACAGAGAGGGAAAGAGAGGCACAGAGAGAGGGAGAGGGGGAGAGAGAGAGACTGAGAGGGAGAGGGAGAGAGTCCGACAGAGAGAGAGAGACAGCGGGAGAGAGACGGAGACAGAGAGAGAGGGAGAGAGAGGGAGAGAGGGAGAATTACCTGCGATTCTGCGAAGGCGACGACGACGACGACACGGGGGGACGGCGAGAGGAAAGGGACGGCGAGCGCGAGAGAGAGAGATTAGAGATCTGATCTCTCTCTCACCCTCAGCCCCTTTAAACGAAGGGTCACAGGCGCCGAGTCGACCCGGATCGGGTCCGACTCGGACTCGACTCGGATCGGGTCCGACTCGGACTCGACTCGGTCAACTCGGCGCCCTTCGGTTGACTCGGGCCTCCGAGTCATACCGGAGGTGGCCGAGTCGGATAAAGTCGTATCCGACTCGGCCGATACTTCGATCACTGCTTGACACTTGATGAAATCCTAGCCACTTCCTTTTTTTTATCTTCCTTTGTTATCAAGGGCAACAACAAGACGGTGGGGGTAGTGGCAGCAGTAGCTGTGGCGAGGCGATGGCAATAGCTGTACTTAATTTTCTATATATTTTTTTACATATTCTCTTTATTTTCTCATGCTTCTTCTTTCCCACTTTTCCCATGCTGCTTTTGCATCAAATGCACTGTCGATTACACATACCACTCAAAACAGACAGAAATTATGCACACAGTGAAACATGATTGAAGTTAAAAACTGGTCGGTTAGTTGAGATAGATTGAAATCGACCCAACAACAACTTGAAGGAACCCCTCCTAGGTCCCTTTCTCTTGTTTGAATGCAGTTATAGGGGCACCTGGGGCAGTGGAGCAATAACAATATCAACTGTGGGGCAGAGAAGCAAGTGGGGAGATAATGTAGAGAGGTGGAGATGGAAGAGAGATGAGAGAGATTGGAGAAATAGGAGTGAGAAAAATAAGAGATTTTTTTTTTTTTTTTTGGGGGGGGGGGGGGGGGGGAGGGGGGGGGGGGGGCAAATGGAGAGAGAGAAGAGGGAGGAGAGTTGGGGGGGGGGGGGGGGGGTCAGAAAAAGTTGCAAGTAGCCTGCACTGAACTACCAAACAAACATTTTCAGAAATTTATATTAAAGCTTTAATAGTGTTGACTACCAAGGAGGACTAAGTGCTAATAAATCAAGTTTAGGGGTTATAGGTGCTATTCAAGGCAAACTACATGAGCGTGTGCAATTTACCCAAATTTCTTTTATGACGTCAAGATCAGGTCGTCAAAAAAATCTATCTAGGAAATGACAGTTGGTCTGACTGTTGACTTTTTAAAATTTAAGGAGCGCCCTAAAGCATAGCAAAGACCAAAAGACATGTAAAAGGGGTGAAGAATGTAAAAGGTTTTATCCACAAGTAGTACTCTGCCTATTGAAAAGAAACCTTATAGATAATCTCACAAAACAACAGCCCGTGTTAGTCTGAAGTTTTAAAATGGAGAGTTAACCCTAGACCCAATGCATGAGAAAGATGGTATCAAGAGGAGTGAACAATAGTCGGTCTAAAATTCAAGTATGATTGGATTAGAGGTGGTCTATGTCATATCTTCTAGTGTCCCATGGGGATTGGGAAAGGGTCTAATACTATTTATGCAGTTAGGAAATACCACTTTCTTCAAAACTAGAATCCAGAAGTATGGATTAATCAACAGTTGTATCGAAGAAGAATTTTGGTGACTAAACTACGAGATTCAAAGGGATTTGTAAGAGTCCCATGTTTTAACCATTGTTGAACTTATGGATTGACGGTTATCTAGCAGTAGATCATGGAAATTTCACTTGTGTGATTGGATCAATGGAGTTTGAGTTTCTTCTTTTCTTAATTCATTATAAAGGAGGTGAGAATCGATGTAATAGATCTTTTAAGCTTCCCAGGTAGTGTTGTGACAATGCTCTTTTATGTTTTCTTCTCTCCTTTGAGTCTGGCTTCTGGAGAAACAAGTGTGGAAATGGATTCTTCTTTTTTTTTTTTTTTTTTTTTTTGGGTCTAAGAATGTTGTATTAATAATTCATTCATTTAATATTGGTCAAGAATGTCATGTCAAACTTTTTTTTTGTATACAGCAGTGCATGCCAGTCTGTCACAAAAACACATTTTATTACTACTTTGGCTTTAAAAAAGTATGGGGATGATATGCACTTAGTGCTATTGATGCTTGGGTCTTGGTAGTTCAACGGAGTTCACTTGTGTTTGTGACTTTGTCTCACTTATCTAACAGCTGTGATTTGTCTCCCTTGTCTAAAAGCTATGATTTGTCTCACTTATCTAACAACTTTTTGTTTCAATAATAGTACTCATGGAGATGTCTCTGGTTTATGAGAACATACAGAAAAGAAATTACCATTTTTGAATTTGCATATGATGCACTATTGTAAATATATTGATGTTTTCATATTGCAGGAAAGAACCTTGAGGGACAAATGTCATGCGAGAAAAGGTTGTCCTGTTGCTTGCTTGCAGGTAGTCTCTTCTCTGCCTTCATGATTAATCATTTTGGAATCAATTCGTTGGGGTAAATAAAACGGTTTGAAAAATGTAGAACGTGCTCTGACATATGTCAGAAACGTTAATGTATGAGAGCGCTTTGACCAAATTATTCTGGAAAGAGTTGGAAACAAATACGTCCTGTTCCTGATGTGTCATCCGAATATAACCAATCATCTTTTGGTTGGAAACAGAGAAACACCATCAATTTCAGACAAGGCCACCACAAATTGCTTTTTCTTGATACCAGATCAAATTGTTCGTCATCTTCACACAAGAACTACTGTCGACAACCACACAAGATCATGGTTGCATAGACATCAACTTTGTAATCACCTTGTGTAATGTCATGAACTTGGTACGACAATCTATTTTGTAATGGACCAACTTTGGGTCACTACCAACATCAGAAAGGGAAAAAGAAACAAAAAACAAAGCTTTTAGAACGATTTCAATAAAAGACAACTTCACAAACTTTAGCTAGTTCTGTGACAATTTAATTGTTTGAGTCGTAACTGGTGGAAGCAAATTGGATGTTGTTTCAGTGTAAGTTAAAAGTAGGCACATACATAGGTATGATGTCTTCAGTTAAGAGAGAGCATCATCAAATTTCTATGTTGTTGAAGTTCACCACATACTGACTGATATTTCCACAAACTATTGGAAACAAAAGTTTTAAGTGCTTGGGCCACTGAATTGCAAATTGATGATACTTTGTATTAGGGCTTCTGATGCGTATAATGCCAGATTCTCAAGTTATCTTGTGATCTTATCTTTAACTTCATATATTCCAGAGATAAATATTCCAACAGGTATTTTTTTTTAATTGTCTTTTCTCTTCACAGCAAACAGGGCTATTTTGATCAGTCATGCTTGATTAAACTTGTCCTTTGTTGCTTGGTTGTATCAGATGCTGTGAGATCTTCGGTGTGGTATTCATGCCAGTGTTCTAGGGAACTTGATGTTGTTGCACTACGTGATGCAGCTGGCTTGTATTGAATTAGTTACTCCTTTGACTTGGAAGGTGCTGCAACTCTTTTGACCTTTTAAGTTAGCTGGTCTTCTTGAGATATCTATTGTGCTGCCCTTCTATGATGGTGGGTGAACTAATGCCACAACTGACTGAACTGTGAAGCAAAGCCCTTGGCTTCTAGTTTCAACCCAGCTCTACTTGGTGGTGAAGAGAGCCAGAAGGGGCTCAGCTCTATGCTTTTCTGGTGCAAGTTTTTGTACAGAGCTAAAAGCTGTTTTCTTGAGAACAAATTCTGATTGTTGGCTCTCTCATAATTCTCTCTATAAAGTTAAAAGAGACATGATGCTAAGCTGTTTCCATCTTGTGCCCTCTGAAATCTCAAACACAAGGGCTGATTGCACTGTTTCTTGGCTACTTGATATACTGTATGTTGAATCATTTCACTTGTTGTCGGTGCTCTGTTTTCAAGACAATAGCTGGGCTGTGGGGGGTGGCAGAGTTGGAGAATGTAATTGCAACCCATTGCAGTCTCATTTTTCCTTGTGCTTGTGTTTTTTGGCTGACTGGTCCTTTGCCCTGGCAAGGAGGCTGCCAAGAAAATGTGGCCAAAAATTCTTGAAATTGACTTTGCATACAATTTATATATTCTCACCTAGTTTAGACCTAGATTAGATCATCAATTCATCAGCATATGGATAAATTCTGTTGAAATGCATGAGAAAATATGAGGAAGAAGAAAGGCAAGGAAATGGTCCCTTCTGATCTGCCTCATAACCTTAACAACCTGGTCGTAATAAAATAAATGACTGGTTTTCTATGTAATCCAACAATGAAAATGATAAATTCAATGGACAGCTAGATTAAAATCAGATCTATCTCATTTATAAACTATTAACAAAGCTTGAACTCTACTCATGCATTTATATCCTCATCTAGAAAAGATATTTTAAATAAAAAATAGCATTTATTTGATAGAAAATTAAGAATTTAAGATACTTATCACTCTTTATAATTGCATATCTAAAATTTCTCACTGTAATTAGTATCTCTCTGTCTCTCATCCATATGTCAAAAAATGAAGTGAAATAAAAAAAAAATGTTATAGTACCCAAGAATCTAACACCTCTCCTCTCATCCATATCTCAAAGAAAATGGGAGATTAAAAAAAAAAATGTTACAGTACTCGAGAATCTAGTTAGAATATCTAGCTTCAGACAGAATAGCACATTTATCCCAAAAAATAGATGAAAGTTTTTTTTTTTTCGTTCAAGTTTAGAATTCTCTAGAATCAGAGTAAGAAGTCTATAAAAAAGATACAAAAAAAAACTCAATAAATTTTATTTTACATCAATTCTGTTCATATTGCATGTGCATAGCACGTGCACAAATTCTAGTAATTATAAAGCAAACAAGATATCTTAAACAATTACTTGTGCCTTTAAACAATGAACTTCGATTGACTTTTATTATATAAGTAAATTATATAATAAGTATTCTATTTATACGTCAAAAGTCAAATCCAGATGAAATTGGTCATTTATTATTTCTACTAATTTGGTAAGCTTACATTCCTCTTCCTTGGATATATAAAAATCATTCTTAATGCTACAGGCCAATACTAATCCAGCTCATTGCTTATCCCAACTCTAAACCCAAAAACTATAACAAAGCAACTGGACCTGTCCAATACATCGAAGGAATAATTATTATTACCATTAACAAACAAATAAATTCCTTCCTTTCAAAATAAATGATAGGAAGCGAAAAATCTCTCTATTTCACGTGCCAACACACGCAAAGTGAAATCTGGATCAAATTTTCTATTTAAATTAAAATCGCAATTATCCCACGTCATCGGAGACGCGACGGATCAACAACGCTTATCCGTTTCGCGTAGGTACAACTCATTGGTGGGCCCAACCGTGGAACACGCGGCGGCTGGAGAGCGCGACTGCAGAGAGAGAGAGACAGAGAGAAAGAGTTAAGTTGTTCTGATGGAGCTCTAGACCCCTCTTCCTCGGTTTTCTTTTGGTCCTGTTTGAAGTGAGAGGAAGAGAGTAAAGAACGAAGAAATCAAAGAGCTGAGCTCAGGCATTTGGTTCGTCGAGGAAGAGGAGGGGAAGAGCTCAGATCTAATCCAAGCTAGCGTTGAAGTCGACGAGCTGAGGGATCAACGCTTCCTCTCTTCCTCTTTCTCTTCCGCCCAATTTCAGCCGCGAGGAGAGGTCGAGTTAGGGGATGAGAGGGGGGGGGGGGGGGGGGGGGTTTATAATTCCTTCTTTCTCTTTCTCTTTCTTCTTCTCCTCCCTCTCCCTCTCTTCCTTCTTCTTCCCATCAAACAATCCTTTTGCTGAAGTGACGTAAGTAGCCCCGTGGTTAATTGTGGGGGAACGATTTCTGGGTGGAGCCTGTCTCCTACGGGTCTGTTTGGTTGTCGTAACTGGCCGTAATTCGTAGTTGTAATTGGTAAAGTCTTTTACAATTGTAAATGAGTTACATGTATGTAAATTTTACGGTGTTTGGTTGGTAATATAAAATTGTAAAGTGGGAAAGTGTATTGTACTTTACGGTGTTTGGTTGTCGTAATGTATAAGTCGCAAGTGAAAAAGTTGACCACAAAATTAACTATTTGGTGATTTTAAAAGTTTTAATACTGCAAATAAATATTAAAAAAGTTAAATATTAAAATTTTTTAATATTAATAAAAAAAAATATTACAAATTTGTATGACCACAAAATTAACTGTAACTGGGCTGTAAGTGAGTGGTAACTGGGTTGCAAGTGAGTGTTAGTTGAGTTACGTAAGTCTTTTACGAATTACGGTCCAAACAAACGCCGTAGTTGTAACTGGGTAGTAAGTCATTTACGAATTACGGAGTTTTACGCGAAACAAACGGCCCGTAATTGGGAAAGGGATGTTGGAAAATTACCTTTACCCTCGACAAAGATCTCCGCCTAAATACGTGCTGTTGTTTCAAACTGTGTTAAATATCTCCCGAATACGAGATTCATCCACTTGAGTCCCTGGAGGCATATCTTGCATGGCGTGGATCTGCGGCAGTGGTTGATTAATGTATATTAATTAATATACACCATGAGTTTAATTATACTGTTGTCCACCTTTATAAATATTTGTCCACTTTTCTATAAATTTTTTCCCACCATCTATCTTAGACTGTCCAACATTTTATGTAGACTGTCTACATTCGTTTAATATTTACCCACCTTTAACTTTGCAAACATACCCCTGCGAAGAAGGATACCATGAAAGATCTCTGTCCTTCTCTGGGATTTATCCTTACTCGAAGTTTATGGAGGAGCTTCGACCTTGTATCACAGATGCTCACATTCGACGATTGTCCATTCAGACACTATTTGAAACTCGGACCCCTCCTCGTGGACCGAGCTACACTAGAAATAGTCATTCAGGAGTGGGGTGAAAAGATGCAGAGGTTCTCCACTTTGAAGCAGCCTGCATTTTTTTCAAGACTTTCTGAGTTCATGGTCACATCTCCCCGCATTTGGTCGTTCTTTTAAGAGGAACACAGAGGAAACTCCCCTCTAGAACAAGTAGTTAAACACAAACCTTGGGAGAAGAAGGAGACGGAGAAAGAAGATGGTGAGGAGATGTCGTTGGTGTCGATTTCCTAGAAGAAGAAGGTCCCTGGTGAAAATGACAAGAGCAAAAAGAAGCAGAGGTTAATTTACTTTATTTCCAAAATTATCCAGCTTCAAAGAATTGTCTAATTTTAGTTTAGTTTCGTCTAACTTTGAATAATTTTGTCCTACTTTATTGTAGTTTTGTCCACCATTTTAAAATTTTGTCCTACCTGTCCACATTTTTGCTGAACTTGTCCACTTGGTTGCGACTATGGTACTATACAATGACCGATCTTAGGAGGTCATTTTAGAATTCCACCTATGACCAATTGGACGAATATGAGCCAGACTATTGGGTCCCTGCATCATAAAGCTCTGATGCAGAAGGCAAAGGTTGTTTTCCACCATGTCATAGATGAGGATATGACATATTATGAAAAATTAAGAATGGTAGAAGTGAATAAAGAAGAGAAGAAAGAAAAGAAGAAAGGAGAGAAAGAAGAGAAGCGAGAGGAGAAGAGGAGAGAAGAAAATAGAGAAGTATAGAAAAGAAAGGGAAGAAGAGAAGAGGGGAAACTTGAGTCTAGTACCCTCCCATCAAAGATGAACTTGGGAGGACCTCATTAATTGGGTACGGTTCCTTTACTCTGTCTGATTAATTTAATTTCTAAAATTATCCAACTTTGATTTTATCTGTCGGCTTTGAAATATTTGTCTACCTTTATACTAATATTGTCTAATTTAAAATAGTTGGTCCACTTATTTCCTAACTTTGTCCACCTTAGTATGAACTTTTCCACTTTTACCTGTATTTATCCATCTCTACCTGATTACATCTGTACATACATGTATTTATCCACCTCTATACAGGTCATTTGACAATCAGATGCAAACATCCCAAACCTTGATAGGAATAAGATCATACAACAATAATTTTGGAACAAGGTTGGGGCAACGAAGACCAGAGAACTCTCGCCCTAGAAGCTCGTATGAGTCTGGTGAATGCTCGTTATGAGTAAGAGATCACCCGGCTAAGAGATGCATTGACATCTGCTGGCCTGAATGAAGTGGCTGAAGCTTTGGCTTCCCTCGATGCCATCAGGGCAACTCCCGATCACGAGCAAGAGGGAGAAGAAATTTTGGTGAATGGTAAAGAAGAAGGGAGTCAAAGGAAGCCCAACAAGAAGGGGGGAAGAGAGATAGAAAGAGGAAAACAAAGACAAGGAATTAAAAGACATTCGTTATGAACACAAACATCCCCACGCGAACAGAAGGAAGAAGAAGAAAAATAAGAAAGAGAAGTAGCGGGTGCTCAGACCAACATTGTGAAGACAGTGAAGAACCGAGAGAGCCGGAAGCATTCAAAAGTAATTAAATTCCCGTCATGGGAAGTTGAGCCCCCACAGAAGGTATTTATTATTTTTGTTCACCTTTGTTAATTTCTACCTACATATTGAAGACTTTGTCCACTTTCTTTCTAATTCTATCCACCTTTGCTTACAGGGCAAAAGAATGACAATGTTGGCCTAGAGCGCTGCTCCTGGAGCAAAAGAAGCTTATACCCTTGTTTTATACATATCTCTAGATAATCTGTGTCCCTCTGGACAAAAGGACAACCCTCTGATTGTTAAAGAATGTATCCAAATCATTCGTCACATCTAGACAGAGATGAAACTGTCACCAAGCACAGGTGAGGAGATGAACAAACTCGAGGAAATGAACAGGAGGTTCCCCTGAACCCTGTTTCACTCTGAAGATGTACAAGGAGCATGATAACGAGATTAGGTTTGTCCACAGGGTCAGCCAGTGGGACCCCACAACACAACTTGAACCAAGTGTACGTGATACTCTAGAGCAATCCCTGCAACTGCCAGTGTTGAGGCTATCTTTTTGCCCTCTGTCAATATTTGTCTACATTTAAAATTTCTTGTCTATCTCTGTAAAATTCCATCTACCTTCCATCTGCCTTTGTTAATTTCTGTCTCCTTTCTTATTCTCTGTCCAACTTGACCACATAAAAGAAGGCAACAATATATTTGGGCATGGAGAGGTTCTTTTCAAATGCTCAATGGCAGTAAACTAAGAGATAATACAAGTTGTCCATTTTTTAATTTAGACTGTTATTTGTTTAGAACTTATTCTCTATGAAAGTTAATTAACAAAATTTGTCTAATGTTGGATGCCTTGACTGGAGAGTGGAGAGCATGACTACCAACATAGAAGACATGGAATAGTTCGTTCTTTGTTCCCTATAAGTATTTCTTCCTTTGTTACCTGTCAATCTTCAATTATTATCTATCCACATATATCTAACTTCCTGTCCAAATCTAACAAAACTTCATGTATTATAAGAAAAAAGGAGGATCAGTATAAGTGTTATGTGATATGCATGGAGGATATTCTGCTCTTCCACTATGCAGTGAGGACCATTGGAACCTTTTGGTTCTTGATTTCGAACGAAAATGGATTTTTCACTGCAGTTCTATCCCTCATAAACTATACTTAAACAACTCCAGAAGGTCATCGATTGGCTTGAGACGAAGATTAGAAGGCGAGAGGAGTTATTTCAAGTCCTTCGAATACAAACAATGTAAGGGGAAGCAAGAAACAATATGTGTGTAGTTTGTCTCTACATTTTAAAATTTGTCTACAATTTAAAATGTTTTTCTACCTTTGTCCATTTCTGTCTACCTTTAATTGTTATTGTCCACCTTCATCGGTACTTATCTTCATCAGTACTTGTCTACTTTTTTTTGGTATTTGTCTATTTCAATTAGTAGATGTCTGCCAATTTTGTAGTTATGACTGTGGCGTATTTGTATATGAGTACATAAAGGCAATAGAACGAGGAGGACCTAATGATCGTTATACCCGCGGGGAGTCAATGATGGCGTTTCAAGCAGAGCTTTGTGCAAAGCTGCTGGTGGAGGGCTGTCATTAAGAACACATCAGCTATACCGCTTGTCCCTTAATGGAACAACTCCTATGCCTCAACCCAAGAAGCACGACAAAAAGAGCAACCTGAGAAATAGTGAGAGGTATATTTGAGCTGAAAAATAATTAATTCTGGCTGTTGGGAAATGTATCAGTACATTTATTTCATAAATACAATCATTCTCTGGTTGTTCTAGGATGTAAACCTACTTAAATCTGTGTTGTATAAGTACGACTTCTGCGATGACATCCAACACTTGAAACTTGGATTGAAACTCAAATTACAGTGGAGAATTTTACACTTGGATAAACTTTATATGAACGCGGGTAAACTTCTGCAAAGGTGGAGAAAGTTGCAACAGAAGGTGGATATACTCTAGAAAAATGTAGATGAACTTCTGATACAGATGAACACACTTTCAACAAAAGGTGGTGAAATTTTACATACTAGTATACAAAATAGGAAAATAAAGTTTTTAGAAATCAGTTTTCACAGCAGACTTTTTCCACTTCTATTCCTAAATTTCCAAAAGTGAAACTCAATAGAACAATCCAAACTTTTAGACTAAACAATGTAAATGAGTTTCTCATTTATCCCAGCACTGCAAGTACAGCGATTGTGTCCTTCCACCTTGCATCTCCCGCACAAAGGCCACATCATGAATTGATTGTTGAAACATCTTGACTTGTTCCTCCCACGATGCTTCTTCGTTATAAGAGGTCTGATTTGAAGAGTCTTGTTTGTTACTTATGGCACAAAAATTCACATTTTGAAAGTTGTAAATGTTTAGAGTGGACAAACTGACCTATATGTAGACAAACTTTGACAAAGGTGGGCACTTTAAGGAATTGGTAGACAATCATACCTTTGGCTTGTCATAATCGGGTGTTGGACGCATACTTGGTGCATAACTGAGTTTGAATGCCTCAACTATCATGTGATAATCTATGTAATTGACTACACTCTGCAGCATGAAATAAATTATGGTACATGCGTGTTTGCATGAAATGCGAGTCACATTTCATTCTCAATAGTTGCACTAATGAAGTGTGGGGACGAACCGCAATCGCACGCCAATCAATAAATTCATAAACGTCATCTGCTGCCATTTTAACCAGAGGGGAAAAGGATTCTTCCATGTTCTTGCAAGGAACTTTTGCGGTTCAGGATAGAAGAGAATTATTCAATTTTAGCCATCCGCCTTCTGGTGCCCATGCGATCCATGATCTGAAAGAGTATCTAATCTATCATTTGCAGCACAGGAAGCCATCTTGCCTCACAGATCCAACTATTGCATGACTCTGCACAATTAGAAGTCACATGTCCATATCTGATAAAGGTAAACTGTTAACATAAAAGATAGATTGAATTAAATAAGATGTGGACAAACTATGAAGAAGTAGACAACAATTGGATACAGATGGACAAGCAAGCATGAAGGCAGACAAAAAAAAACATGAAGGTAGACATATATCACCTATCTTATTCGAGGGAAGAAAGCATTGGCCCAAATTTCTGGTTTATAGGACACAAGTAAGTCATACACCAGTGGAGACCTCCCGGTGATTTGGCTACTTCTTCATTGTAGTTGTTAATAATATATTTAACTTGCCTATTTCAACATTGAGCCAATTCCTGGTGAAAAACACCTAGAGGGGGGTGAATAGATGTAAGTGCTAATCTAAGAAACTTAATGCAAACTAAGTGCGCTAAATGCGGAAGTTAATGCAAATTATGCACAAACTAATACAATACAACAAGTGTAGCCGAATTCCCCTTGCGAGGCTCTGGACTAACTCCCCTTGAAATGGGTTGAGGCGCTATGTGAAGCTCTTGTTGGATGAGTACAAGTTAGGCACACACACACAAGCAATCCAAGCAATAAGAAATATGTGCACACACAATCAAGCCAAGCAATCAAGGATAAATTACAATATGAAAGATGCAAGGCAACACAAGCAATGTATATAATATGAATGCTATGAAAGTATGATGCTTGTATGAAATGATGCTTTGCACAAATGTAAAGAGAGAGAGATAGAGAGACAATGGATCAAAACGCAAACCCAAGATTTGTTTCGAGGTTCGAGCACCTTGCTCTACATCCCCGCTACACCACCGTGTAGGATTTCCACTATCTCAACTCCACCGAGGGAACCTCTACCAAAGAGGATTTCTTACAACTCTAGGAGTACCAAACTCCTCTCTTCAACAACAATCTCCTCACAACCGAGGGGGTTAGGCCCGTAGCCAATACAACAACCAATCCACACACCTCTACCGAAGAGGCTCACACCAAACTCCACCTCTACCTAAGAGGCTCACAACCAATACCACTCCGATCACCTCTACCGAAGAGGGATACAACAATGAAGGAGGGTTTACAACAATGAGGTTTACAACAAACAACCTCAAACACTTCTCTATCTTTTTTTCTCTTATCTTTTTTTTCCACAAAAACAAGATCCTAATAGTTTAGGATAGAAGATAGCTCAAGTGTGGAATCAAAGTGTTTTTGGAAACAAGCACAAAGAAAACTACTTGGGAATCTCTTGTATATGATAGAAAATGAAATACCAAATCAAAATCCCAAAACCTAGTTTTCTTTGATTTTTCAAAAACCCCAAACAAATAAAGATGAGAAGTTTTAAAGCCCCAAAACTCTTTTAAACTCTTTTAAACACTTCAGAAAAACTAGTATTTTTTTCTCTTAGAAATCTTTGCCAAAATCCCCAAAGAGATGGGGTTTATATAGCCCCTATACAAAACTAGCCGTTAGGCTGAGCTGGCAGTCTGACAGACTGCCGGTCGACCGGTCCGGTCGACCGCCAACGGTCAAAAATGTGACCGTTGGGCAATAGCGGTCGACCGGCCCGGTCGACCGAAACATCCTGAGAGCAGAACTCTCATCTCGGTCGATCGGCCCGGTCGACCGTCCCAGAGACTCCAAAACGTGCACAGACTTGTGCACGCGGTCGACCGTCCCGGTCGACCGGCCTATGGTGCGGTCGACCGGTCCGGTCGACCGACTTGGCCTGTCAGCCAGTCCCCAGTTCTGCACAGATACGTGATTTGAAAATAGGTCTTTTCACTCAATAAAAATCTCATAAATTCACAGTAAATCAAAAAAATAGTTTTAATCACAATAAAGACTGTTTTTCTAAAAATATTTTTTCTAAAACTTGTTTTATCATTTTTCTTTGATAACCAAACTTGTGATAAAATTTCAAGACATATATCAATCATATCAATTCATTTTTGTGTCTTGTCAATTTTTCAAAAACAAACTTGTATTTTATCAAACTAGAATTTTCCAAAACATGAATAGGATAGTCAAAATAAGTGTCTAGCAAGTTTAAAGCATGTATGTATATCTAGAACATATCTAATATACATAGGTATAAGGTAAACTTGTTTTGATCTATTATTCATGAAAACCAAAAACCAAATCATGAAACGTGTGTGTTTTGTGCACTTGAGCATATCAACTAAACTAAGCTTTATAAATATGGATCTAAAAACAAACTCTAAACTAGATACCTAAGTCTTCTTGACGATCTTCATCTTCAAGTAGACTCGTCCAAACTCCGTGATTCTCCAAGTGCAAAGGTATGATCTTTAAGCTTTGGCACCGAATCATCATGAATAGCTTCTAATCATCTTGTTGAAGCTAATCACCAACCTAATATCCTGTTAATGATCTGAAACTTAGAAACACAAGAATATTAGTAAAACATAACTACATGAGTGTTGATCATCATCAAAACTAGAGTGGAAGGCCATTGGGCTAACAATCTCCCCCTTTTTGATGATGATAAAACTCATGGAGTTATATATGCATGGATTAAAGATAAGCTTCAAGGAAGCTCCCCCTAACTCATGCATAGGGATAAACAATAAATATATGCAATGAATATTAAACATGAAACATGCATATGCATAAACAATAAATGGTTCTAGATATCAAATGGAATATTCAAACAAAATAAGCTCTAGATACCAATTACAAAGCAAACTCTATATATCAATTAAACTTAATATTCTTGAGATTAAAACATAATATATGCATATAAAAACATAAGCATGCATATAAAACACAAATACTTCTCCCCCTTTTTGTCAATCATCAACAAAGGGGTAAACAATCAAAACCATAGATAAATGAGGGGTAAAATCTTTCTCCCCCTTTTATCAATCAAAACAATGCAAACAATGTTCTCCCCCTTTTGTCTAAAACAAAAACAAAGTCAATAAGGGGTGACTACAAACATGATATCAATTAGAAAATATGTCAATGAAGCATCTTGATACCAATGAACAAGATCAATATATGTTATATGCTATTACATTCATGAAGAGGAACGCTAAGTTAGCTTCCCTACACATATGCATTACATGAAGAAGGGATGACAAGCCCCAATTCACATAACACATATTATGTAATGCATAAGAGGAGATGTGAAGCTCCCCCTACACACGTATATCATATAAAGAAGAGTTGTCAAGCTCCTCAATTTATAATATACTCAACATGAATCTATATGTAAGAGAGATGTTAAGCTCTCCTTGCATATAGGAAATACAAATCAAAACTTTTGTGTATTCTCTTTAACAAAAATTTGAGATATCAATTGAAAATCATCATCATGAAAACAATCGATACCAATTGAAATTAAAATATGAAATACACATTTTCTCCCCCTTTATGAAATACCAAGAAAACAATGAACATTATTATTTTTCCAAGCTAAACATGTGTATAGGCTTGAAATAAAATATCAATTGAAAAATGAATCAATTGAAATAAAGTTAAAACTCAAGCACTAGTATAAACAAGATTTGTGCTAAAACTTATATCTTAAGCACAAATAAAACAAGTATATGTGTATGAAATAGAATATGTACCAATCACAATAGATGATACCAATTGAAAATATACATACACAATAAACATATGAGTATACACAAAGATCAAAATGATACCAATTGAAAGAGTTCAATGATACCAATTGACATAACAATAAGTTCAAGTGTATACATCATATTATCTACCACCAATCATAATTCAAGTTTTAAAGATTTTCAATTTAGGGCATATATGAACATGATCTCCCATCCTACCGCCCTTTGGAAGGTAGGGTTTTTCAAAGATAGATTTGAAAATGTAGTTTTGTTTGAAAATCACTACCAAAATGAAGAACACCGCAACTAGTTAAATGAAAAACTTGTTAACTAGCACGAAATCCTTCAAGTAAGGAATAAAACAAAAATGAAATTCACATGATAATCATCACTCTAACCAATAAAGCATAACTCATGAGAACAAAACATGAGCAATAGATATGAGTGTACAAATAATATGTGAAGATCATAATCATGAAAAATATTTCATTAAGCTCAATATTCTTTAAAACACGAAAATCATCAAAACATATCTAATCTTCAAGGCATATGTATGTCTAATACAAACTAAAGTATACCACATATCCAAAACATAACGAGTCCACAAAAATATATGCATGAAGGCACGTGGCTCAAAAAGGATACTCATGTATAGTCAATAGTTGGATAAGATAGACATATACATGAAGTTTAAATATTGAACACATGAAAAACATAAAAATCATGATAAGCTAAATTTTCATCAAGGCAATTTTCATTTCAAGATATATGTATGAATTGTCAACACAAGAAGTATACATACATATCCCTAAACACAATTTGAGTCTATAATATAGATTTGCATGAAAGGCAAATGACTCAAGGGGTATACATGTATATCTTAAGGTTTGGCAATACAAACATATACATGAAGTGAAATACACAATCATAAAGTAAATTCAAAAAATGAGAATACAAGTTTAATAGTATGAATCATCAAACTAGACTATACTAGAACATCTAATGGGTTCAAATAAGCATTCAATTCAACTATATATAGATTTATTTGTAGCCCACTCTATGTACAAGTATATAACTAGTCTTAATGAAAACTAACACTTAAACATATATTCAAAACATGAAGCATCAAAAACACATATAAAAATCATCATGATAAAGTAAAACATGATTATTATGTAAATTCACGTATTAGATTCATGATGTACATTATAGCTCAAACAAAAGTGAGAACACTAATTATGGGTTCATATAAGCATGTGTGTCTCAAATACTATATATGTATTGTCAAGGATCTAATAAACATGGAATGAACATACTAATCTATAGACATCAAAAACATGCTATAAACATTAAAACATGGAAAGCATGTAAACAATAAATGGGAGTAAAGGATTGTTACCAAACCGAAGAAGCACTCTCCTTGTCTCCAAACATGGTGGTCATCTCCACCAAATCTTCCTTGAAAGTGATGCATCCAATTTGATTTCCATGAAGTCCGGAACGCATCCACTCCAAGGTGCTATCACTCTCACGTCATGTGAGAGCCCACACCTACATCAAAAATAATAGGAGGGTGGTCTTTGGTACCCTACCTTCTTGTTGGGTCCATGGGGGTTAGTCTCTTTCTAACCCAAAACAAAATTCTTTGCTAAATTAGGAGTATGTAATCTATCATAACAAAATTTAGCAAGATGGCCTTTTCGGCCACAATGTGTACATGTGTACACATGAGCATACATAGGGATGGGTGTGTCCGTGAGGAGCATGTGTATGCCGTGGAGGTTGTGCATGCATAAAAGTTGGAACTTGTTTCTTACGAACCAAGGTTTCCAAGCGTATGTGGTTCTTAGCACATTGGCTCATAGTGGAGCCCAAACAATCCATTTTCTCCTTCAACATATT
>JAVJIF010030948.1:0-225000 GCA_038442645.1 Agave tequilana
GAGAGAGAGAGAGAAAGCAGAGTGAGAAGGGGGAGAGAGCTCTCTCAGAGAGAAGGGAGACATAAAAAGAGAGATCCTGAGAGAGAGAACATAGAGTGAGTGGGAGAGAGCTCTCTCAGAGAGAGCAGAGACGTAGAGATTGTTAACTGCAATTGAGTTGATAATTGATAATTTTATGTTTAATTGTTAATTCCACGTTTAATTGTTAATGAAATTGATAGTTAATTCCATGTTAATGACAATTTCATGCTTAATTACTAACTGAAATGAGTTGATAGTAATTGTGTTTATATGTTGTAGACTTGTAGTTAATATTTGTATTTATATGATGCTATTGTGTTTATATGTTGTAGTTAAATTGTTAATTCCTATTAGGTTATATGTTGTTAATATTTTCGTAGTGTTGTATTGTGTTCATAGCAATGGAAATGCAAAGTAGTTGAAGTGTAGTACAAGATGATCACACAGAGTATAAGGGAGGGGAAACAAGGTTATGGGATATTGACGGAGATGGCTTTGAGATGTTTCATGTTGCCGGTATTCTAGATGTTGCTAGTGCTTCGCTTGATAAACCCACATGAAGGTCGTGGTATGTATTTGTAGGAAGGAAGGAGGTAATGAAGATTGAAGAAGCGGAAGATCTAGTTTATGAACCCACGATGGAGGTCGTGGTGATTTTGATTGTAATTTTCTTTTGACAACAGTATATGTTAACTTGGTGGATATTTTGTTTGATAGTAAGATAATAGCATGTTATTAACTTGGTGATTTTGATTGTGATTTTAATATTATAAAATTTATCTATATAATAATAAAAAATGCTTGTATTCCCGTATCCATTTTTAGATTTGCCATGTCCCGTATATGTGTCGTATGTGTCCTGCACCCGTGCCTGTGCAACATAGACGTCAGCTTAGCTCGGTTGATCTCAGCTTCAGCATGGATGACATCAGCGTCGGCTCAATTGCTCGAATTCGGCTCAGTCTGAGCCGATGACGTTAACAATGAGCCGATGACATTAGCGGCGGCTCGCAACGGCTCAATGACGGATCGGGTCAGGTTCACTTGTTATCGGGTCATATCATCGTAATGGGTCAGACCCGTCCAATTAAACCCAAATGGCTTGAGTTTTCGTGGTGGCGACAACGCGACAAGGCTGGTGGTGACGCGACGACGATGAAGAGGACAGCGACGAGATCTTGACTTCAGCGACAACTACGGAGGGAGTTCCCGGCGACGGCGGGGGGGCGAGATCTGATGACAAAAAGACGAGGGGATCCCGAGATCTGGCAACGAAGACAATGGAGATAGCGATGATTGCTCGGGATCTAAGCGTCGACGAACGTTGGCAGTCGTCGGGAGGATGTCAAGGTGATGACGACGACAGCAGTCTGGATGCTGTCGAGGGGCAAGTGAAGACGAGGAAAACGTTGAAGACGAGGACGAGTGGAGGTGGAGTCGGCTGTGGTGTCGGCGAAGCTGTATAGATCAGTAGTGGAAACTACAGATCAGTGGAGACTGCGGATCAGTGGATACTGTAGATCAACGATAAAGTTGTGCTGTCGGTAGCGTCGGCAAAGGCGGCGAAGACGGAGGTGCATGGGCATTGCGGCGGGGAAGTTGGGTGACAAGGTTTGGTGGTTGGGAGAGAGGAAGAAGGAAGGGGAGAGGAGGGTGAACACTGGAGTTTGGAAAATTTTGGGTTTTTTATTTTTTTTCCTTTTTTTAAAATTCGAACTAGGTTTCAGTTTTTTTTAATCCAATCTAGTTTCAATTTTTTTTTAAAACTAGAGAAGAGAAAGAAATAGAGAGGGATTTAGGATTTTGTGGAGGAGGCTAGGGTTTTGTAGAAAATGAAAAAAATTTTGGAAAAAAAAAAAAAAGAGCAAGAATTTTAGTTCTGATACAAAACTGATGTAGGACGGAAATAGAAAGAAGATAAAGAGGGAAATAAAATTAGAGGTTGTAGAAATTAAGGAAGATAAAATGATAAAGATGATTTTGGCTTCACTATCAAGGAGATCTCTCTCCCACTCAGCACATCACCATGAAGAGATTCAACACAAAGCAAATAATTGCAATGCAAATTTTAAATTTCTCAAAATCAACTGAACTCTAAAGTAACTACAACACTTAGCCTTTATAGGTCCACACTAGTAGAAGTCTCCCAACATATCCAATATGGAACTAAAATAAAGATAGAAAATAGTCTATCCTAAAATAAAGAGAAAATTAGCTTAAACAAATAAAAAAGGGCTAGTGATTCCCATCAGATACTAAGGTCTTAGAAATGTTGGGTACTTTGTACATATTGCATATGAGATTTAATTGCAGGAAGCTATGTCATGAGACCACCGCATTTTCTTAGTTCTGTAAACAAGTTGAAGTCAGAACTTCACGGGAGAGGGGAAAAAAAACAGTTCATAAATATTGTCATTATTTCTCCCAGGACTTTCAAGTTCGCACTTTGGATATGACATCACATAAACTGTTGGCGTTAAGGTTACCTAGGCTATAATATAAGCTATCCACTCTGTAAAAAATAAGAAAAGCCTTACCTACAGATGCAGGCTTGCAGAAGCCAAATTATTCATGGTTTGGTTAGTTCAACCCAAATTCACGAATACTACCAAATATCACGAGTAATCAGAAAATAATAGCTTCTATTTTGGCTTACCTCATCATAACACGGAGTGATATTCTAAGAATGCGTGCACAGAATTGGGTGCTTCTCCAGGATTTGAACCCTGGACGTTCCTATCCCTTTAACTCTCCCTTATCAATATGCAGCTCCTCCTCAGCATTAGTATCGTATCATATAAGATATAACAACTATGCTTGATAGCTGTCTACCATATGTTACTGTAACCTACTCCGGGGCATGTCATGATAAAGTACTTCTGCCTCACGATTTTACTTAGTCCAAGCCCCTAAACTTAGAATTTCTAAACCATTCCATTCTGCAGCATAGAATCTAATTTACTTTTCTAATCTTTTAGAAGTTCTACTTTCTATTTACTTTTGATATTAGCCTTATATATTTCTGTTCTTATTTTTATATGTATTCTTCAAATTTGGGTGAAGACACCAAATGCAAATCTCAACACACATTAAACTGAAAATTAGCCACAAGTTTTCAGTTATGTTACCGTGGAGCTTGCCATTACATATTGGACATCTCCCCTAATTTTACAGTATTCTTTAACAAAAGAATCATGTATGCAGATGTGATAGGATCTGATATAACCAGATAACCATAGGATGGCATAAACATAAAGCTTACAGATTCCTGAAATAAACAAAGTAAAACTAGCTATTTTCATAAATAAGGCTGCAAGAGTAAGTAATAATTTGATCCTGTAAATTGAATGTCATGGCCATTATTCGCATCATCATATGAAGAATACTTATGTAAAGTTATGTCAATCAAATAAATTAGTATATATTTCAAAAGTATCTAGAGCAAAATCATGAAAATAATTCAAATCACATGAAACCAAATAGCACAAAACAATTCAAGGTTCATGTGAACAAGGATCTAAAAATTTAGCTAACTAAAAAAACAGTGCATTCTGACTTTCTTCTTCTGTTAAGTAGTCTTCATTCAGAAGCTTCTTAAGCAATAAATCCTGAAACAAGAGACAAATATTTATTGAAGGTTATAAATAGGATTCCAAATATAGGAATGCTTAATTGCTTATGCTATAACTGACTTGAAATGCTACATTATCCGACATTCTGCAGTTAATATATATCATGATTATATAAGTATCAAACGCATGAAATTCTTAACCTGTTAACAAGTTAACATTTTATTATCATTAAGTCAATATATGATAAAATCTTAATTGTATTTTTCATTTTGTATAAGGTTACATCCTATTGCTTCAACCTCATGCCTAGTTTATAAGAAACTCAAATTTCAACCATGCGCATCTTTAGCTACCATCTTATTGAACCGTCCAGCAGATACTTAGGAAACGAGTATCCATCATAAAGTTATGATGGATTGCATTCGAAGTCTGATGTTATCGTTTAGTGAGCCTTAGCTAAAAGCTTTCCAGCTCAGACGTCACAAGAATACAAAGAAGGGAAAGGAATGAGTGAGAAAGATTGCTGAGCAAATCCAGAATTTATATATATATATATATATATATATATATATATATATATATATATATATATATATATATATATATATAGTCAGACTTCAGAGCTAAAGGAACAATCATTTTCCATCACCCACGGCGTTCTCTTTAACTGATTATTCAGTTACCTTGAATGAATCCTCTGTTATTGATGTGAAACGTGTATGGGCGGAAGCAACAGATAAATTAACTCAAAGATACGCTTCATCAACAAGAAAGATCGTTGGTAGGAAAGGTTAAAACAGTTAATATTAGCTATGTTTTTTTAATATCCAGTATTAGATCAATTCAAATATCAAAGTACTGATTAAATATTGTTATGATACAGATAACAGATTCTACTATCAATAAAAAAAGTCAAGAAACTATAAAGTAGAAGCATATTCACATGCTCGCATTTTAAAGTGGACAATATATCAAAATCAATAATAGATTAGAGATGTATATTCAACTTAGAAATAATTAATAATAGATTAAAATTGTACCTTTGAACACTCTGTAAATTATATCTGAACTTGTTCTAATTGTTGAAGTTGTGTACTACTCTTTTTCAAGAACTCAACACTCCAAACGGTGCGTGATTTGGACTTCAGATGAGTGAGTTATAGTCGAACAACTCAGCTTGCCAGTCGCTGAATTTCTACTTGCGCGAATCTATTTTCTTCCTTATTTTGTGACGTGGAAAAGGCTTGGATGACCTTGGCTTTAGCAGCGAGTAAGAGGAAAACAAAGGGCATCGAGGTCGATTGAAGACGTCAAGAGAGGGGGATTCGGCAGCACTTTTAGAGAGGAAAGAAATTTGTTGTGGAGAGATTTTGGGAGAGGACATAGAATTATGATAAATCAATTAGAACATCTTACCACTAATCGGGGTTAATATGACATCTCACTACTATTAGAAAGAGGATGCAAGATCCATAGCCAACTCGCAAAGAGAATAGCAAATTTCATTATTCATGATTATTGAAAAAAGTGAATACATGGGGTCTTTATATAAGCTATAAAATTGTATCTCATACATCTATTTGGATAACATAATCTAAAAGAAAGAAAAATACATAAAAATAAAAGTAGTATCCTACTACAAATAGTAAAGTAGTAATCCTACAACAAATCATACTACTAAAAACAAAAATACAAGAAATAGAAACTAGAACTCCTAATACTACTCTGATTTCACAACTCCTTCTAGAATCAAATTGCCATAAAATTCTTGGGCTTCCTTCGGTACATTTTTCATGCTTTTGAATGGGCTTTGAGTTGGTCTTCGGCTTAACGTTGTCCGGATCATTCTCCCCGGGTTGGAAAGAATTCGACTCTGTTGAGTTTGAGAAATAACACTCATACTGTTCCAATATGTCAGAATCAATCTATTGCAACTCACTTTGATCGATCCATGAACCATCTGTTGGTGGTTTTCCTTTCCATCGAACCAAATACTTACGAGCCCCGCCACCTTTGGTGGTGATAATTTTATCATCCACAAATTTATCAATCTGATCACTGTATAGGTAATATATTGGAAGTAGTGAAAAGGAATGTCTCTCAGAAATAAGCTCAAGAGATGGCTCATCATTTAATGGGTTGTTAGGGTTAAATGAGAACCCTTGTAATCTAGTAAATCTTCAATATTGATGTAGAACTGATACCTAAATCTTGAGAAAGATTGATAATATAAGCATTATCGTTAAGCTTCTTTAAAATCTGAAATGGACCAGCACTACGAGCATGTAGTTTCTTAACAGTTCCTGATGAAAACCATTCCGGACGAATCTATATCACATAATCACCAGCATTAAATGTTTTAAGTCTTTTTCTTACGTCGGCTCGTAACCTGTAGTTGGCATTACTTTAAATACTTATATTCATAACTTTCTTGTGTAAGTCATGCACATGTAATGCAAACGATGATGCAGAATATGATGCTCTAATATGATCGAACATAGGAGTAAGGTCTATACGTTGTCTATGTCTGAAACCATAAACAATTTAATGTGATTTTCATGCAGCCGTATTCACAATTGTATTATATGCAAACTCTGTAATGCCTAGTTTAAGATCTCAACTTCCCGTATGTTCACCAACTAACGTGCGTAACAAGTTTCCTTGACTCCTATTAACAACTTCGGTTTGACCATCAATCTGGGGATGAAAAACAGTGGAGAATTTCAGTTCCATGCTTAACATGTGCCAAAGTGTTCTAAAAGTAACTAGTGAATTTCACATCTCTATCAGACACAATGGTCTTAAGGAAAACATGTAATTTGACAACACCGTCAAAAAATATTTTAGCACCTCTAATAGCATATGCAGTTCGAGAACAAGGAAGAAAATGAGCCATTTTGAAGAAAACAATCCACGACACCTAAAACAGAATCGTGTTTTCTCAAAGTTTTCGGTAAACCTAACACGAAATTCATACTCACATCTTACCAAGGACAATTTGGGACGGAAAGTGGAGTGTACAAACTAGTGCTTTGTTTTGTTGTTTAGCTAGTTGACAAATATGACATTTACCAGCATGTTTAGCAACATTGCGTTTCAAACTAGACCAATAAAAGCTATACTCGACAGCTTCTATGGTCTTCTCAGTCCCAAAGTGTCCAGCTAGACCACCGGCATGCAATTCAACGCCGGGGAGAATGATGCGGATATCGTGAAGCTGAAGCCCAACTTAAAGCCCAATTCAAAAACATGAAAAGTGTACCGAAGGAGACCCAATAATTCTATGACAATTTGATTCTAGATAGAGTTGTAAAATTAGAATATTATTAGGAGTTCTAGTCTCTATTTCTTATATTTTATTTTTAGTAATACGATTTGTAGTAAGATTACTATTTTACGATTTGTAGTATGATACTACTTTCTTTTAGACTTTTGATTTCTTTTAGGATTAAGATTATGTAACCTAAACAGAAGTAGAAGATACAATTTTGTAGCCTATATAAAGGCCTATGTATTCACTTTTTCAATGAACATGAACAATTAAAATTTGCTATTCATTTTGTGAGTTGGCCATGGATCTTGAATCCTCTTTTTAATAGTGGTGAGATGCCCTATTAAACCCCGATTAGTGGTGAGATGTCCTAATTTGTTTATCAGAATTCTATTTTCCCTCTCTCAACCTCTCCTAACAAATTTCTTTCCTCTCTAAAAGTGCTGCCAAATCCCTCTCTCAACGTCTTCAACTGACCTCGATGCCCATTGTTTTCCTCTTGTTGCTAAAGCCAAGGCCATCCATGCCTTTTCCATGCCACAAAATAAGGAAGAAAATAGATTCGCGCAAGCAGAAATTAGCCACTGGCAAGCTGAGTTGTTCGGACTATAACTCACTCATTCGTAGTCCAAATCACACACCGTTTGAGTGTTGAGTTCGTGAAGAAGAGTACTACACAACTTCAACAACTAAGAACAAGTTCAGATATAATTTACATAGCATTCAAAGGTACAATTCTAATCTATTACTAATTATTTATAAGGTGAATACACATCTCTAATCTATTATTGATCTTGATATATTGTCCACTTTAAAATGCGAGCATGTGAATTTACTTCTCCTAGTTTCTTGACTTTTTATTGATAGCAGAAATTTGTTACCTGTATCATAATAATATTTAATTAGTTTTTGATATTTGAATTGATCTAATATATGCATGTTAAAAAAACATAGTTAATATTAACTGTTTCAACCTTTCCTAACAACGATCGTTCTTGTTGGTGAAACGTATAATTGAGTTATTTTATCTATTGCTTCCGCACACGTACACGTTTCACATCAGTTATACTATCAAATAGACATAACTATCCTTCATAAACTAAAGATAAAACACCTACAGCAGCTCAACCAGTGATTTACTGAAGATGAAATGCTGACAAAATGCAGTGCGTGCAAAGCAAGAAGCAAGTTATCTTGCGTCGAGTCTGCTAACCATTGCCTTTGAGAAATTAAAGAATTGAGATCACCAGACAGGCAAAAAAACATCATCTATGTAGAAACCTATCAAGCCCATGCCAAGACTATGAAGTACACGATAAAAAGGCAGAACAAAAACAGGCACACAAATGGAAATTGTCATAGAGGATCCCATGAGAAAAATAGGAAAGCCTTCCAAAACAAAAGGACAATAATGGCATATGATCACAGGAAAATGGCGAGTGACTGAAGCAGACAGGGATACAAAATCAATATATTACATATACAAGTTAACTAAGGAGACACAAATGCAAGCTCCAAATTCAACCTCACTGAGGATAAAAAATTTGGAATTATAACCAAAAATAAAAATAAAAATAGACTGTAGATTAATTGGTGCCTGAGAATGTAGTCAGATGCATACCTGTGATTCACAGCGTACTACTTTCATCACCCGTTCATTATATTCATTAATACTTAGAGGGGGGGCAAAAAGTGCCTCCGAGCATACAGCTGCATATTTTGATAAAATACAAGAGACATTTATCAAGCACTTAGCTCTACAAATTTTGAGAATAAAAGCATGTAAGGCACAATAATACTGGCAGGCTGCACAGTATTTGAGAATAATGAGATCATAAATATTTTCCCCCCTCACATCAAAACTGCAACCTGGGTAACCACTATCCACCCCAACCCTTAATCAAATAGAGCCAGGGCTCAGAGGCACATACAAATATATTAGAAGCTAAGCTCTCAAGTAGACAGGACACACTTTCCAGTTCCCACAATATGATACAGCCACATTGATATTGTCAATGCCAACAGGAAGCTGGTAAATAGTTTAAATGAAAGAACTTAGAACCAGAAATCACATGGTTGGATATAGTATGTGAAAATGCTGCATAACTGGACTTTTTTCCAAACTAGCTGGTTGCACCAGTCAACTCGTCAAATCACCACAAATAAGCTACAGCCAACGAATCACATATATATGGTTTATTTCACGATTCTGGAAACTAACACAATATACACGCAGCTAGCTCTTATAGTTCTTCAGTCTCCAGATAAATATCGTAAATGTACAGCAGGGACATCTAAATGCATTTAAACTTCAAACGTAAATTCAAGTGCTAAGGAAGTTGAAGAACTCTGATGTTTTTAGAGATCTTTACATCATATAGAGAATGTCAAATTGCAAGAGCAAGTACATATTATAGGTGCTCCAGAAACGAATTTAAAAAAATTATTAGATACAGAATGATCTGTTGCCACCACAGCAACAATAGATAATGTAAAGTTACTGGACCAAGAAAAATGTTAAAAAGTCAGAGACTGGCCAAGATAGGAACTCGAAAATCTAAACTGCTTAAAATGTGTAAAAGGGTTCTTTTCAAAATATAAAACATGGGCCAAAAATCTTATCATATTTCCTCTATTTATTCATCATATCCATGCTGCCTAGTTCAATTATACTAATATATACACTCAAAACTTTGATCCTGTATATTCAGCAACAAAGGATTGTATAATTGGATGTTTGTGATCTGTATTTAACAATATGATAAAAGGGCCATGCCAACAATTCTGTTCACAGGTAGACTTGGCTGTAATTTAAAGGAGTAATATGAGATTTAAGTATAGTGGTCGCGCTATAAAACCAGAAGGAATGTAACTGTGAATAACCAAATTAAAGCTCAACTTACTTCATGTATGTATGCTATAATTTAAAGAGTAATACGACAATTAACTACAGGGATGGTATAACCTAACCAAAGAATTTTGCATTGTGAATAACCAAACAGAAAGAAAGCACAATGCTTCCGCATATATGAGATTGTTAAGGAGTAACAAAAGAATTAAACTATGGATTGTAGTTCAGACCAGAAAAATGACAACTTTAAATAGCCAAACACAAATCACTCTGGTGTTACCTCATATATGCAATCCCCAATGTACGCTAAAGATGCTGCATTGTAAATAGATCGAGGTTTCTTAACTTTGGGTGCGACCGGCAACCATCTTTCATAGCCTAGATATTGTTCATCCAACTTTCCTGTTCGAAGAATTCATAGAATCAGGATTGTGCTGATAGGAAGAATACACACACACACATAGATATATATACATGTACGTATACACATGTATACATGTACGTATACATATGTGCGTGTATGTGTGTATGTATACATGTGTATGTATGTATGTATGTACATATGTATATATGTGTGTGTATACAGAAATATGTATATCAGCCGAAAGCTGAGTCCCTCTCAGTCTGCGGTGACGTGGCACATTATGAGCCACATAATTCGACAATCTAAAATAACGTCCCGCTTTTGAAAATAATTGAAATTACTAAAAGCCCCTATCATTTGTCTTTTCTTGGAATGATGTATTAGTTTTATATTCTTTATATTATTATTTTCTCCCCTTTTATATGTCTATCTCTCTGTGTCTCTCACGCTGTCAGATCTAGATTTTTGACTCGTAGAGAATGTCGTTCTAAAAAAGAAGCGCGGGATCAGATATTAATTTTAGTTGCAGACCTAGATCTCCAGCAGCTATTTTGACAGGTTCATTTTCTCTCGGGATGTCAGCTTTAAAATTTTCATCGTGATTCTTCTCTTCTTCTTCTTCCAAAGGAAAGCCTATCTGAAATTTTCATCATCGAAAATATTAGCTATTCGATTTAAATCTGAAAGACAAAATAGAATACACATAAATATATAACCAATCTATCAGAGATGCTACTGAAGTCGTAGGAAAAAATTATTTTAAAAGTTGTCATTTTCATCAGGACTGCGACTTTGGTCGCATTCATAATAATAAATTGTCAGATAAAATTGAATTCTGTGATCATAATCACAGTATGAAATTTCATTTTCAAACCATTTATTTTACAAGACAGCGACCAAAGTCGCAGTCCAATTAAAATTTATTAATAAAAAGACTGCGACCTTGGTCGCAAAAATAAAAATAAGTTATAAAATATTGCGACCAAGGTCGCAGTGTTATCACAAAACTTTTCAAAAAGACTGCTATTACCTAAAACTGCGATCAATGTCGCAGTCTTCGGTCGCAGTCTTCTAACCATCTTAATTACTTAACTTTTGAGACCTTGTTCACTGTTTCAATGACTATGTCTCTTGTTTCATAAGAATGCGACCATGGTCGCAATATTCTATTTAGATTATTTAATAAAAAATATTATGACCAAGGTCGTATTGTTATCAAATAAAACATTCTCAAAGAGACTGTTGTTACATAAGACTGCGACCGAAATCACAATCTTCTAATCATCTTAATTAATTAACTTACGAGATTATTGTCACTGCTTCAATTGACTGCGACTCTTATTTCATAAGACTGCGACCACGGTCGCAATATCCTATTTAGCTTATCAAGATCGAAAAAATACTGCGACCCTAATCGAAAAATAACAAAAAGCCTGCAACACTGCGACCAAAGGTCGCAATGTAAAAAAAAATCGAAAAAGTGAAAATGATATTAAAAAATTTTAATCCAAAATTTCTTTTCAGAAACTGCGACTTCGATTGCAGTTTCAGAAAACAAAAAAATAAAATAAAATAAACTGTTTCAAGTCGCAGTAATAAATTTTTATTGTGATTAAAATATCTTTCAAAAAAACTTGAACATTAATGTGACCATGGTTGCATTCTTTTAAAATAATTATTTTTCTAAAATTTAGTAATCAAGATCTGTAATTTTTTGTTTGAAAAACTCAAAATTTTTAGATCTGTAATTTTTTTAGTGGAGGAACAGTTGTAGCCAGGTTAAAAGTGAACCTGAGGGTATTTTAGTCATTGGGCAACGAAAAGTGGTTGAGGATCTTCTTTTATCGCCTAAATTTTTGACTCTCTGCGGCTAATATGAAGCCACGTTATGCCGGCTGAGAAACTCTCTCAGCTGTCGGCTGAGGTACAGTAACCCATACACACACATATACATATATACATACATATATACATATATATATATATATATATATATATATATATATATATATATTTATATATTGACAATGCCTTACACTTAAAAAATTGAATATGCCAGGACTTGCTTACACCTAACACTTAAAAAAGATATCAGTAAGACAATGTTGGCTGCTGCATTTACAGACAACTTTCTCTATTCCCGACTTACACTACAAATAGATTCTATATACTTCAGCTCAAGCATCAAGTTGTCGGACTATTTGCAGGGCTTTCAAATTGCCAATAAATCAATCAAATCTTCTTGCAACATCTTCATATTAAAAATAAGAAAATTTTAAATTGCTGGTCAATTATCAAGTTATCCAACAGAAATAGCTCTTTCAACAGACCAGACTAAACTCATCATAGAGGATGCACGTGTACGTTTCCCACAAAATGCAAAAATCTTGGTCTGAAAAACAAGCCAAAAATGAAATGGGTGGAAATTTCGTCTGAGTCCTGATCTTTTCACAAAGTTAACAGGTAAAGTTCTTCAATTTCGCTTCAAATTGTTTACACTGGCATTAAAATTGATGATTAAATAAATGCACCGAGCAAATAAAAAATTGCACCCAAAATTGACACTAAATTGGCACAGGTTATCAAATGCATTCTCAGCACCAGTAAGTTAAAACTTCAGCTCAAATTTCTCAACTTCCGATCAATCCTGTTCCCCGACTCACTTGGAATTTGAAGAATTACAGCTAAATAACTAATAACTACCGCATAACGAAAAATTTTACCCAAAAAAAAATCAACTTTAGGAAAAATTCGAAGTATTCAAGACCACCTCTTTCCTTTCGCGCGCGACCGGAACTGAGAAAACTGGGAGGGGTGCTGCTCCTTGAGCTTCTTCTCGACGACGGCCGTCAAGGCCGCCGGAGACTCTAGGGTTTGGGGAGTTGGAGAGGGGTGAGGAGAATTCTTCAAGGTTTTGGGGAAGCTGAGGGGTTTAGGGCTCGGATTTGTGTCCCACGACGCCCTGACTCGCGTTGAGGCCATAGCGGCGGTGGCCGCGACCGTCGCCATTGCCATTTATTCCCTCTATTTTGATTTTTCGCCGGAGGTTTTGCTAACTGATAAGATTATGAGCTAAGTAAGTCTTTATGGCCATGCAATAATGCTCGGGTAAGAAGGATATTATGGCAAATAAAATGATATACTATGTTGTCCGTGAGAAACCGACTGATCAGTAAGGAGGAGAGGGGAGAGGACGAAAAAGAAGGGCGCAGGGAGAATAACCTTGTTCCCGAAATACGTACCCGAGTGCGTGTCCTAGTTTTTCAATCATATTTTTTTTTAATTTGTGTCCATATTTATTTTTATTTTGTGATTATGTATATTACTATTTGGTATCGGATTCGGATTTATAGATTCGGAGTCAGCCCGAGTCTGAACCTGATTTAACCTTCTAATTGTCAGATTTTACCGGTTTCAGTTTCAAATATTGTTTTTCAATGTTTTGATTTTTTCATGATTTTCTGAATTTTTTCTGGATTATTCTACGAAATCTTCAAAATCGATATCGAGCGATGTTACTGATTGATTCTTGAATTTTTTGTTTTCAAATAGAGTTGAATTTCTGAAATCTGCTTTCACATTATTCCTCAGAGCCATACTTTCTATTTTAGCACATCTTTTTAAAAATTTTCTGAATTATTCAAAATTCAGCCGAGCTGGTGATCAATTCTAGGATTTTAAATTTGCAAATGAGAGTGAAATTCTTGAATCTGATTTCACCATGTTTATCAGCATAATGTTTTCTATTTTTGAGAATTTTTGGTACCCTTCTGAACTACTCAAATATTGACTGAATATAATATTATTATAATTGTTTCTTTCCTTTCTTTTTATATCTGCCTTACTCATGAATCTGTAATCTGAGCTTGTATAACTAATTTTGTCCACATTTGTCTTACTTGATACTCTATTGCCTGCCGGTGTGTGCCTTTACTCATGACACAGTTTTCGATATATGTTTCTCTGATTCAGATTTATTGATACACGCGTGTTTGCCTGTGCACACCACTTGGCATCATCTTACGTACTCGTTGAGTTGATTTATGGCAACCCTGCACTTGTATGTCCAGATCCCAGAGTTTGGATCATAGCGGGCTTCCCAGTTGAAGGCAGCCTATTAGAGCGCGCAGCGGAAGTGTGGCGGATCAACATCAGATCATTCGTATTCCTTTTCTTCTGGGCCCTTCTTGATCGGCCCTCGATATTCTTCTTGTTGCTCGAGAGCCACTGTTATACAATTTTCTCTTATAACTCTTATGCAATTCATGTATTTGTGTCACTTGGTGATGTAATATTCATGTAATATTAGATCACGCTCCGTGATAACAGTGTATTTATACTTTTTTTTGGATAGTATATCACCAATTTGCTTCCGCACTCTGATTGTTATCTTAACGTATATATGTGGGGGTACTTCTGTCTTACGTGTATACGTTATAATAACGTCTTCATACCCGCAGAATTGGGGTGTTACAGAAAGAAGGAGGGGGTCGACGCTGCTCTCTCGCGAATGAGAACGGACGGACGGATAAAGTTTCTATATGAGTCACGGGAGAAAAGCCCCCATTCAATCGATATTGACTAGCATACCGTCATTATCGGTGGAAAACCAGCCGATCAGCAAGGAAGAGTAGGAAGAGGGAGGAGAGGAAGAAGAATAAGGGGAAGCTGAGAGAGGAAGAAAAAGGACGATGCTGCTTTCTCTTTCGGATGAAGATGGACGAACGGACATAAAAAGTTTTTATATGAGTCACGGGAGAAAACATCTCTTCGGTCGATTTTCATAAACTAGTACACCACCGATAGCGGGGGAACCGACCGATCCGCCACCATCGAGCGACGAAGAAGGAGGGGGAGGAGGAAGGGCGAGAGGAAGAAGAAAGAGGAAGGAGGGAGAGTGAGAGAGAAAGAAGGAGGGGTCTCTCTCGGAGGAAGACGAACGGACGAACGGACGGATAAAGTTTCTATATGAGTCACAGGAAAAATACGCTCTTCTGTCGATTTTGATTAAAAAATAGGATATTGAAAGAAAAAAGGAAGAAGATCATGTGGAGTTTAAAGAATCTTTTTAACAAAACATCTCTTGAAACAAGAGAATTATTTTACAAATTTTCTAAAAGCTTTACCCCGATTCAATATAAAAAAGATTATTGTTGTCTTTACCTTTGTCTTCATATTGTTAATGTTTTGATGCATTCAATAAAATTAACCTATCATGTTCATTCGTGTTCTTCAAATTAATCAAAATTAACCTCATTAGTTCATCAAATCACTGCGAGATCCTCAAAAGAAAACAAACAAAGTTAACAAGATTTTAATTTTTTAAGCTGTCCACTCAGAACAATAATGATAAAAAAAAAATAAACTTGTTCAAGTCATATCATATCCCTCCCCGTTTATCACTAAGAAAATGATAGAACATATATTAAAAAGTACTAAAAAATACACACACACACATATAGCAATATTTAATTAGAAAAAACAATAGACTCGCTTAAAGATGTTGTGCCATGTCAAAAACAATGTAAACAAGTAATAATTAGAAAACGTTTTACCCTGATTCGATATAAATATGTAATGATTTTAATTTTGAAAGACACTTACCAAAATAAGTGTTTGATTTTGTAAATTTGGCTTAACATGATTTTGCATTTGGTTTTTTTCCCATCGAGTTAAAAAATAAAAATAACAAATAATTTATTAACTTTAGGTCAACACTGAAGGAATAGAGTGAGGTTATTGCCGGAGCATTGCACATAGCCTGGAATACAACACTGTTTAAGAGGGGAATAAAAAAATGAGAGGTTTATTTCATGTGATATGACATTTCCTTTTTCATGTAATATAATATATGTTCAAATCTCTTTATCCACACAATGAGCAAATAAATTTTCAAATAAAAATACAATGGCACATTATTACATACTCTAAGGCTTATAAATACACGAAGACTCAAACTTCATGACTCATGAAAACTATTAACTTCTCATGAATGATCATTTAAATTCCTTAAATAAGTGTCTTGTGTAGGGGAAAATTTGCAAAATTTAGTCATTTTAAATATCCATCACTTGTCTGATATTTATAAGGGTAATTTTAAAATTAAAAAAAAAACCTCTTCCCCAATTAGTTTTAAAATCTAGAAAATTTTGTAATATAAACATAGAGATATAAATGAATATTTGTCTTACACTGATTTGATGTAATACGATAAATATAATGAAATGGTTTTTAGAATGAATAATGATTATTTTTGTATCTTACTTTGTTTGCATTTTCTATAAGGCTTTTGGATATGGTATGATCATGCATCTTCGAAGTGCTGATCTCTATTTCCGGTGTGATTGGTTGGGAACGGAGTGCCTTGGTGAGTTTGTATCGAGTGGGGGTGTTCTCATAGTGGTACCTGTAAACTTTAGACTAAGTGGGGATGTAATATCTCTAATTTAAAATACTATATTTTTATTTTTCTAAGTATTTATTTTTGCTTTACTTATTATTTGATTATTATTAATTAACTTAATTTATAGTTATTATTATTATTAAATATGCAAATTATTGTGAGATAGTAGTAAATGGTAATTTAGCTATTATCATTATTTTTATCAATATTTGTAATTACTTATTACTATTATTTCTATTATATTCTTATTATTAATTGTTATTATTAGTAGTAGTTATTACTATTAATATTATTTCATTATTATTATTATTTGTGTTAATATTGTTGTTGTTAATTGTTATTGTTATTGTGATTATTATTGAAAAGTATTATTATGTATTAATATTATTATTAGTAGTAGTATTATTACTATTATTTATTATTATCACTATTAATTATTATTAATTGTTATTAGTAGTAGTGGTAGATGTTAATTATTATTACCACTGTTATTGTTATTATTAATTACCATTAGTAAATATTGTTAATTTTTTTGTTATTAATTATCATTACTATTATTAGTTATTTCTAGCCCCAAACCTATACCCGTTAGCCCATCAATCCATACCCATTATCCTTTAGCCCATGATCCAAACCCATAACCCAGTACCCATAATCCCAAACCTAATATCTACCGCCTTATATAATCATCTTTTTATCCTAAACCTAACCCTAACCTTAAAACTAATCCCTACCTCTCTTCTTCTCCATCTATAGTCGCATCTCCTCCTCGTCCGCTTGGCCGGCCATCATCGCCATCTCCCTTGACCGTGAGCACAACTAGAGCTCCTCCTCCCCTTAGTCCTGCGCTCCTCCTTGTCGTTGGGATCCGCCACTTCCTCCATGAGATCTGCCAGAACCCACCCTCACCACGGCAGCGTCCCGACCTCCTCTCTGGCGGCACTTCCCTTGGCTGAGCTCCTCCCAGAGCACTCCCCTACCAGGCCGCAGCCGCCTCCCCACCGAGTGTAACGCCCCGTTCCCGCAGGTACGGGGACGTTATGGCGACGTACATACGTGAGGTGAAAACACACTCACGCGTACGTTAAGCCTCAGTACAGGACATAGCCTCCATATAGACAAGGGGTCCAGCAGGAAATAAGTACAAGAATACCTGCAGAAAGAGGTTAGTTATCATAACAGATATGAAAACAGGTATAAATAAGATAACAGAAATAAAGCACTAAAATACCTATGAATAGTCCTGATGAGGAATCTCCCATGTGACTCCAAGGCACTCTCTGAAGCTATGGTAACTCGGATCTCCAATCTGGGCATGCAAACCCAGGGTCATCATAAAGCGACCTAGTGAGTGGTAAAATGAAGAACGCAGGAATATATTATAATAATACAAGCACGATAATAAGATATAAGATATGATGTGGTAACAGTAATAAGCAGTAGACAAATATAAATATGTACTCATCGGGTCATGTCTCTAATCGTGTCCAGGTTATATCATAAATAATATTGTCTAGTGGTGACGTAATAGATATGAATTTGCTAGTGGTGACGTGACCGAAGTGAACATGCAGGTGGGCATATGCAATATGAACATGCAAGTGAGCATATACAATATAACCTCACTACTGTGTTATACATGTACAGTAAGGATGTCTACAAGGTATACAGACAACAGAATAGATGCAATGCAGAACATGTGTAATATGCCACCAAAAAGAAAGTAACATGTACCAAGCAAAGTAACAATATACATGTAACATAATATGGGTAAATGATCAGGTACAATAATAAGTACAACAATACAATAGTAAACATGTATCAGGAAAAGAACAGTAACAAGTAGTAAATATGTATCAGGCAAGTCATGTTATTTATACAATAGTAGCAATCAGTACCACCTGGTATTTTAATTACTCTCTTCCAGTGTCCCATACCACTGGCAGTTCATACTGGAGCCCGCACTCCAGTCAAACCCATCCGGACATGGCCTACGGGTACCATTATCCAAACGAGAGAGTAACCAAATAACAAGTGTTCCCGACGTCACTATTGTGTATACTGATTTTATTATGTTAATTGGAAACTCATGGTCGAGGAGTTCTTATCGGGTGGATGTATCCCGTGCATACCCGGGATCACGGCCTTAAATAAGCCCCTGGCTGCTAAGACCAGGGCCCTCCGCTAAGAGGGGAGCATGAATCAAGTAACAAGAGCTCATGGAGCAATTGGTAGGTAGCACTACCGTCTCCTGCAGTGGGAAAACAATATGGATCCAGTACATCACCCGATAAAATCTAATCAACCGTCAAGTCTCCCCCATATCCCAGTTAGCTTTATGATCTGTTATATCAAGTATACAATGCAACAAGAACAACTACTGTACATGATACGGGTAACATGATAACTGGACCGGAGCTCTGTTGATAGCGTAGAACAATATAACAGGAATCAGGAACAATATAACATGAACAAGATAACATGAACAATATACCGGAAACGGGAACAATAGATGTGAAATTCCCACATATCGCATATCAACAGCTCGCATGTCCAGTAATAGGAATATCCATATCAGTAACAGGTAACAATCATATAACAGGAATACGGTAACATGGAATATGGATTGCACGTGAAACAGGGATATGAAAATATGACATGCAGGTGTAATAGGGATATGTAAACATGACATGCACGTGTAGCAGTGATATGTAAACATGACATGCACGTGTAACCGTGATAGGTAAACATGACATGCACGTGTGTAATGATATGTATGATGATAATAATAATATGAAATGCGGTAGCCCGTGCATGGTTATATCCGCGTACTAGTGGAACATAGATGTGTAGCTCTAATTCGTAGAACATATCTGCGAAGCACTAAGCACTAGTACCTGTAATATGAAATGCGGTAGTCCGTGTATCATGTAGTACCATGTTCTACGGTGTCTAGCATGCATGTCTCGTGACAGTGTAGTGTCATAGCGTCTCTGTGGATAAATATACATGTAACGTGACTGTGATACAAGACATGTCATAATGGTGTACAAGTATATGGTGACATGGTGGCCCGGGTGTCAGTGAATGTGCAGGTATGATGACCGTGTCCGAGTTGTCTCTGCCAATATGTATTGGTATTCGAAGTGCCTCTTTATCTTTCTTCTAAATCAGAAAATACCTAATCATATTCTACGTTATTCTTAATACATTACATGTCCAATCATTACCAGTTAATAATTATTAGTTACCGTTATTTATCCATAATCAAGATCTATCAATTCATTGCACTAAACATGAAAAAAATGTAATTTATAAAATAAAAACACTCACAAACTAGCCATAGAGAGGTAGCTCTCTTTCCCACGATCGCAACGGATCCAGAATCGTCCAAATCAGAGTCTGGATGCTCCCGATATCGCCCGAACGCTAAAAGTAACGGAAATGGGTTAAATATGTAAATAATAATATTTGAAATGTAATTAATAAAAGTGAGCAAGGGTTTTTCTGCAAATTTACCTGTAATGGGTTTGGAAAGCGGATTCGGGCTTATAACGGGTTGGGTTTGAATCTGATAACCCAAACCCATAATTTAAAGTAGTGGGTAAATGGGTAAATGGGTTTATGGGTGACATACCCTACCCAATAAGGGGTTTATTGGGTTTGGGATTTACCCAATGCCCAAACCCAATTAAGGGAAACTAAGCACAGCAGCAGCCCTTGGCTGCTGCTGCTTGTCCGCGCCCAGGCCGGCCAGCACCCGCTGGCCGGCGGCGGAGGAGGCCCGCCGGCGGCGGCTCAGTCCAGCAGACCACAGAGAGGGTGAGAGGAGGGGGAGAGAGAGGGAAAAGAGAGAGGGAGTGAACAGCACAGAAAAGAGAAGAAGGAGAATAGGCGACGGTGGTGGTGGTGGCGCCGGCCGGGGCGCGGTGGCGCCGGCCGCGCGGGGGTGCAGCCTGGGGTCGCGGTCGCCGGCGGCGACCGACGGCCTGGCGTGGCAGCGGCCTCCGATGGGACTGCACAGCCATGGGGGGAGAGAGATAGTGAGAGAGAGTTAGAGAGAGAGAGCTAGAGGGAGAAAGAGAAAAGGTTTAGAGAGAGAAAGAGTTTGGGAGAGAGAGAGTGTTTGATAATTAGAGAGAGAGAGAATTTAATGGGGGTTATGGAGGTGGGTTATGTCGGTGGTGGAATTGTCCAGAGAAAGGGAGAAGGGAAGGGAAAAGAAAAGAAAAAGAAAAAGATTTAAAATAATATTTTAATATTATAATATTGGCCTAATATTTGACCAGCTCTGAACGGTGCCCAAAAATTATAGAAAATAGATAATATTATCTGGAGATGTAAGATGAAGACGGTTTCTAAAAATTCAATTCGATTTGCCAATTAAAAATCCTGGAAGGTATCGCCGATACGGGCGACACCGGTTTAGCCGGATTTTCGATAAATTCAGAAAAATCCCCAAAAATACTCTAACGTAGAGAATACGATTCTAAGGTACATGGTGAAAGCAGAACCTCAAAATATGGCTCCGTTTGTGAAATAAAAATCGCAGAGCCGATTATCGGTATCGGTCGACACCGACTACGGAGATATTCCAAAATAATCCAGGAAAATTCCAGAAAAATTCTAAAAAATCTCAAATATTAGAAAATGTTTTTTGAAACTGAAATCGGCTCAATCGGACTACCACGGAGGTTGAATAAATTTTGTACGTCGTATCGCGTACCGATACGGTAATACGTACACCGGGGATCAGGGGGTTACATTTCTCCCCACCTTACAAAAATTGCATCCTCGCAATTTCTATTCAGGTGTGAAAACAAGATTTTCAACTCCAAAGCCTAAAGGTGACGGGTCCACGACACTTCCGCTGCGCACTCAGATATCTAGAAGGAACCCGGGATGGAGAAGTAATGTAGTGAACGAATCCTAACGGACGGGAAGCAAGACGATGCAAAGAAAATGAGAAGGAAATCGGATGTTCTGGTTGACAACGGGAAGGAAGGACGGAATACAAACGAGTTAAGGAATGAATTATCAAAGTCATGGTATTCTTGTACTCGTGGCTGGAACCCCAAGTTCAGATGCAGATCAGTTAATCTGAACCTGACTGTACTGTTGGTAAGAGCCAGAGCATCGACCCAGGTGGTTACCCACACTAGGTGTGAACCTAGGCTCTGATACCACTATGTAACGCCCCGTTCCCGCAGGTACGGGGACGTTATGGCGACGTACATACGTGAGGTGAAAACACACTCACGCGTACGTTAAGCCTCAGTACAGGACATAGCCTCCATATAGACAAGGGGTCCAGCAGGAAATAAGTACAAGAATACCTGCAGAAAGAGGTTAGTTATCATAACAGATATGAAAACATGGATAAATAAGATAACAGAAATAAAGCACTAAAATACCTATGAATAGTCCTGATGAGGAATCTCCCATGTGACTCCAAGGCACTCTCTGAAGCTATGGTAACTCGGATCTCCAATCTGGGCATGCAAACCCAGGGTCGTCAGAAAGCGACCTAGTGAGTGGTAAAATGAAGAAGGCCGGAATATCTCACACTGGACTTGCTCTTGTAAGTGACCCAGTTGTGATTAGTGACTCTATTTCTCCAGTATTCAGATGTCAGTTATTAGTTACTAGTTATCAATTATCAGATATTAGTTTTCAGTTATTCAGTTCTTAGCTATTATTGACATCATCAATTGTTGGATATATCTGGTCACCAATTCACCTTTAATAATAACTTGTGTTGTTGCTTGTAATAAAAGACATCATAACCCGGAGAACAAGGTAATTGCCTGATAATGCATGTTGTTATTTTGAAAGGACTAGTTATGATATATCACGTTTAGGTTCCACCATGGGGAACCAAGGTAGTACTGGCTACCTAATTATTCAGTTTTTAGTTTTCAGTTATTAGGGCTTGTCCAGACTACGGCGTTACACCAGTTATTCTTTTATGTGGGGTTGTGATTTTCAGTTATTAAAGCTTTGCAGTCCGTCCTGATTTAGTGCCAGGAATGTTAGACCGTGATACCGGGCATGCATGGTACCCTTCCAAAACACATGCATTACATTGGCACGCAGTTATAATAACAATAATCTTGTTTGATATGTGAGAAAACGGTTGTGGTATGAGACATAGCTAAGTGTTACATTAGTTAGGTTAATAATAACCAACCAGACTACTAGCATGTGCTAGGTTACACACTTGAGTATCAGCTATTTATTTTATCAGTGGAATTCTTTTATCTACAGACTTGTCCATGTTATTATTCAATTATTTTTTATTTACAGTTTTAGACATGTTATTATTGTATACACACTGATTACATGCACGAACATCTTTCCTCTTTTTTTTTACACTCTAATTGGGTCACTTTCTGACGACCCTGGATTTGCACTTCTAGATTGGATGTTTTATTTCATTGTTCAGGTATTCGTTGAGATTGTACGCATTTGAGGAGTCTGGAGTCTCTCTCTGTTGATTATCGGCATTCTTATTCACTTTCATTTTTGTTATTTCTTGATTCTCTCTATATCATTACCAGTTGCCATTCTATCTCTTTGTTTATTTATCATCATGTGCGGACATTTATATGTGTTATTGCATTGATCATGATCTATTATAGTTTACTTTTATAACTTGTTTGGGTTACTTAAGGCTTAACGCATATACGTGAGGTATTTTTCTTGCGTATACCGCTCCAGCGTATTTTGGGAAGCGGGGCATGACAGGAGAAGATTCCAGCAGTGGACTGGATTCATAGTCATCTTCGAGTGGGGTAATCCCATCAGCAGAACATGCAAACATTAGAGGCTCTGAGTGGGAAAAATTCCAGCATCAGAGTAGGGACTCTGAGTGAGGGATAATGCCAGCAACGGAGGGTTTCGACCGGCCGTAAGCTAATCGAGAGGGAGCCGTAGGCGGGTGCTCGCGTTGCCATCTCTGAGTGGGGACAATCCCATCAACAGAGCATGCAAGCGTTGGACTTTGAGTGGGAAAAATCCCAGCGGGGTTGGGTTCATGCTCGTTTCCGAGTGGAGGTACTCTCATCAGCGGAGCGACTAACTTGGCGGGGCCCTGAGTGAGGATAATCCCAGCAACTGAGTGGGTTAAAACAGTTAAGAGCAAAATGAAATTTATCTGATGATTAAAAATAAAATGCATGAAATTAACTGAAATACAAGGGGTGTTGTTGGTGGAGGTATTCCCCTGTCTTCATTGGAGGGATCAATCACTCAAACGCTATGTACTGGGTGATCATGTGTTGCAGTTGAGTAGGAGGCGAGTGCTTGACTGTCCTGCATCAGAGATTGCCCCCAGGGTAAAGACGTATTCTTTGAGGAAGCCTTGGCGGATAAATTCTTCCAGATATTGTAGGTCATCTAGAGGGGGTGACTAGGTGACTAGCTAATCTATTACAAATAATGTAGAATTAAAAACTAATTATGCAAATTAAATAAATACACTTTGTATACCCAAAAAGTGAAGCCAAATTCCCGGTGAAGGGCTTTGGACTTCTCCTCAAGATACCTATAGAATAAGAGTTGGGGTGCTACTTTAGCTTCTTGGTTTGATACAAGTGTGCACATAAACACAATGACAATATCAAGCATGTAAGGATATGATCAATACAAGAGCATGCAAGATATTAAAACAACTCAAGCATGCTTATCAATAAAGCACAAGTATATGAAGCATGTAAGAATGTAAACAATAAAAGCATGCCAGATATATAAACACAAGTGAGAGAGGGAGAGATAAGCAATCGCAAATACGGGAGATTTGTTTCGAGATTCGAGTCACTTGCTCTACGTCCCTGCCTTCAACACTATGAAGGATTTCCATTAGAACCGATCCCATAAGATCACTTGGTGTCACAACACCTACAAAAAATTCCCTCAAGAACGCTTAGACCCGCAAGTCCCTCACTTGTTCCCGCAAGAACAACACACACGAACCCGCAAGCTCGCCGAGGCTGCAATATCTACAACTCCTCAAATATAAGGGGTGGAATACTTGTGATCACTTCTCTTGATCACAGAATCAAACTCTCACAAATAAGGATCCCTAAAGGATATATATAGCAATGGATGGCTCAAACTTGTATGAGAAAACAAAATGGATGTGAAGATGAAAAACTCAAAGAAAAGATTTTGAAAACTTAAGAGAATCACTCTTGATAAACTCTCTTTTGATATGGCAATGAAGCTTTAAAAACTTATTAGGAAAACTCTATCGAAGATGGAAAAATAAGCTCTTGAAAATTTTGTCTAAAGCACACCCAAAAACCCATATTTATAGGCCAAGAAAAACTAGCAGTTATGGTTCAAATACTGTCAGAAATGGCTTGTTGGTCGACTGCCTGATCGACTGACCAATGATCAAATTTCTGACCGTTGGAGTCTGGCAGTCGACTGGGCGGTCGACCGACCTCAGACCCAGACTGTGCAATAGGTCAACTTTGAGCACAATTTTGAGGCCTAAAATGTTAGAATTTGAAAATAAGTATATATAAATTTGTATATCTTGAAGTCTTTTTCTAATGCAACTTAAATCAAATCCATATCATTCGGAGTAGAAAGTTATCAACAAACTACTGAAAGGTATCAAACCAGAAACTGTAAATTTTTTTTAGAACAAGAATAGACTTCAACCCAATATTTGACATCTTTAACATTTGAATCAGAAAATGATTATTGAATAAGAAATGTAACCCTGAAAGTTATCTTTGAAATGCAATTTAAATTATATTGATTAAATATAAAAATAAGAAGTTATGGCCAGAAAACTACAAGGGTGTCAAGCAGATTAATGTTGGTCCCGATATGATGCCAAATGTGGAACTTACTCTGTTGGCACTTATGCATCTAAAAAACGAAGTCAACACAAATACTAAACAAAGAAGGATTAAAGTGAATCAAATAAATAAACTTGCAATAAAGGAAATCAAATCTCAAAAAAGTTTAGACAAACGCAAACACGAGAGATTTATCCTGATTCGGTCCTCATGACCTACATCCAGTCCCCAAGCCACCCGCTTAAGATTTTCTTTTATCCTTGATTTTGTACACCCAGAATCACAACCATGCACACCACTTGACAAATCCCCTTTGCCAAATGTGCACACCTTCTCTCTAACCAAGAGAACAAACTCCACCTTGTACAACTTGCTTCTACACCAAGAAGACACCCGTGTACAATGATTGCTTTGAGTATTACAACACTTTCCTATAAGCCTTGGTATTGTGTATGAACATGGACAAGGTCTAGTATAGGAGAAAAACTTCAGAGAACTTCACAAGAGAATCAGAATTTGGTGAAGAACTGAAGTGGGAACAGTTTTCAGGATTGGCAGAATTTTTGATTAGAAAACTGAAGATTAGGATTGGTATTTTGCCTTAGATTAACAACCCTATTGTGGCGCCCCGATCCCGGCGGGTACGGAGACGCCACTGCGACGTACATACGCAGGGCAATGGTACCATCACGTATGTACGCTAAGCATCAATACAACACAATACAGGAATCAGAGTGCGGAAAATACGTGATATTATACATTCCAATACCAAAACAGTACAAGTACTTAGTTATCACGAATTGTGACATAATATTACATCACCAGGTACTACAAAAGTAGGACTGTACAGAAATACAAAAGATAAACTCACGAGCTGGAAGAGTGAGAATCTCGTGAGCGGAAAAGACTAGGCGGAACTACTGCTGATCTGCCTGCTCCTCGAGGTAGGCCTGATCCTCAACTGATGGGTCCACCTCAGTCCAACCTGACAAATCTGAACATACAAATCCAGGGTTGTTAGTGGGCAACCCAGCGAGTGCATAATGAAGCCAAGTGGCAAATAAAAGTAAGTGCATCATGCCAAGTATATGTACTAAGATCAATAAACATGGAATAATCATAATAAATAGTGAATCATGAAATAAAGCATGTGTAGTAGGTCATGTAATCAAGTTAGCAAGCATGGGGTAACTAAATGGTAAGTAACAATAGTCATGTAGCCATAAGTCAATTATCAAGTTATTATTATTAAGACTCGTTCAATTTGTATGTTTCGGTATATGACCGGTGCCATATACTTCCGCATACAAATCAAGCAAGACTAGTTATTGGAAATTGATGGGGAACGACGAACCATGTTTAGAATGGGTCCCGTGCATGCCCGGGACAATGGTCCAGGAGTATCCGGTACTGAGCCGGAACGTACCGCTAGGTACCGGGATTTACTATATGCCCGAAGGTCTTATAATACACCCGAACAGGAATAGAGTGTCACCGTTCCCCACAGGATATACCTAGGGGATTATAGCACACCCGGACAGGCAGGCAGGGGGGTAGGGGTGCCAGTACACCCTCGGAAGCGCCAGGTGGCCTACCAGGTCGAATCCTACAGGAAGTTGTACAACATATTTATGGCCACCATAAACACAGAAGCTATATCGATACCCATCAATTTCCCCCATCCCGGTGTAAGTTATTTAAATATGACAGAGTTTCATATAATAATGTTTACAGGGTATTCACAAATTTACAATATCCATGGTTATCCTATTACGGGGATCAACAGGAGTATAATATCAGGAGTAATATCAAGAGTCTCCCTATTTCAGGGGTCCAGGTATACAGGAGTACAGGAGTTCAGGAGTACCAAATATCTGGCAATTAATAATATAATAATCATGTCATGTCCCCGTAAAAGTGATAGTCATGGATATGTCATATAATCAGGCATCAGGGGTGGTAGTGTCCAGTCAAGAGTCATGATGTCAAGTCCATGTATTTGTACCGCATGAAAACATATCATAAACCATGTATCAGGTACGGGTGTCAAGTATGTCATATCTCGAATACCGGGTCTATATATCGAGTACCGGTGTAAATACTAAGTGCCACAGTCAGATGTCACGGGTCAAGTGTAGCATGGCAAATATCGGTTTCAACTATAGCAGGGTAAATACCGGTGTCAAATATAGCATGAAAATTATCGGAATTAATGTAACATGGTAATTATTAGAATTAAATATAGCATGACAATTATCAGAATTAAATATGACAATTATCGAAATTAAATATAGCATGGCAAATGTTGGGATTAAATATAGCATGGTAATTATCGGAATTAATTATAACAATTATCGGAATTAAATATAACAAGGCAATTATTTACTAAAATTATAATAGCATAAATATAGCATGACAATTATCAGAATTAAATATGACAATTATCGAAATTAAATATAGCATGGCAAATGTTGGGATTAAATATAGCATGGTAATTATCGGAATTAATTATAACAATTATCGGAATTAAATATAACAAGACAATTATTTACTAAAATTATAATAGCAAGTATTATGCATATTCAAGTATCCACATGTCAATATCATGTTGCAAATACCAAGGTAATTATTTTTAATTTAGTAAATAGCACTCGCCTGAAACCGGGGCGAAATACCGGTTAAAGTTCCAGAAAGTCGGCGACCCGCACGAGAATCCACTAGCCCGAAATTATATATATTAAAATATATATTTATAAATATTTATAAAAAATTTTAGAGAGGGAATGAGAGAGGAGAGAGAAAGTTGTAGTAAAAAGAGAGAAAATAGGATGGTTTTAAAAGGAAATTAGAAATAGAAATGGAAGGGGGTAGAGTTGAAAATATAGGGAGGTGATTTTATAGAATGGTAGAGGGTATTTTTGGAATGAGGGAAAAGTGAGTGTTTATTTAGGGAATGAATAGAAATTTGAATGAAAGAAAGAAAGAAAGAAAAGAAGAAAGAAAGAAAAAGAAGGAGGGGGATCGGCCGGCGGTGGCCGGCCGGCTTGCGGCGGCGGGGGCGGCGGCGGCGCCGGGAGGCAAGGCGCGCGCGGGTAGGGGGGAGGAGGAGGTGGTGTTGGGTGTTTGGGTTGTTGTTTTGGTGGTGGTTGTTTTGATGGAGGTGGAAATGATGGTGGTGGTGGTTGTGGTGGTGATTGGAGGTGATGGGGAGGTAGAGGAGGAGGAGGAGGTGCTACTGGGTTGGTTGGAGTGGAGATTTTGGTGGTGGTTGTAGGCTGTCTAAAAATGACCAAGAGACCAGCCATTAAGGAAGCAGAGTCTCAAGCTCTAGACGCGAGGAATCGATGCTCGCGTCTCAGCATTAAGACGCGTTGGCTCTACACCCGTGTCTCAACGTTCAGACGCGTCGGCCCGAAGCCCGCGTCTCAGCATCAAGGCGCGTCGGCCCGACGCCCGCGCCTCAGCATCCAGACGTGAAGGCCCGAAGCCCGCGTCTCAGCATCAAGGCGCGTCGGCCCGACGCCCGCGCCTCAGCATCCAGACGTGAAGGCCCGAAGCCCGCGTCTCAGCATTAAGGCGCGTTTGGCCCGACGCCCGCGTCTCAACTTCAAGGCGCGTTTGGCTCGACGCCCGCGTCTCAAACTTCAAGGCGCGTTTGGCTCAACGCCCACGTCTCAGTTGCAACTGCCCTGATTGCGGGGCCAGTCACCGCGCATGTAGCGGGTAGTGGCCCCTCATTCGGGAGCGTTTTCAGGAGGCACCTTCACCCCCTGAGACCCCTATAAATAGCCTTGTTTGTTATGAAGGGACACACACACAGAGGCTTTTTGAGAGATCGAAGTTTTGGCAAGGATCGAAGCTTTGGAAAGGTCGAGAATTAAGAAGGTCAAGGCATCATCAAGATCGATCATCAAGAGGGAAGCACAACTTCAACAACAGACAGAGGGAGGAGACTCTTCAAGCGAGCTTACTGAGTACTAGCCGCTCTTCGCCTACCTCCTCTTTGAGAGTTTTGGTAGACGGAGCTGAGTTACTCTTTCTACCGACCGAAGAGAAGACCCCCGACGGTCCAGGACGGTCATCTGGTCAACGGAGAACAAGATTCACTCTCCATCGCCACACGAAGAACCCAGCCTTAAACAAAGGGAAGATTCAGACATCCTCCCTCCCTTGTAACTGGAAAAGAAGGAAGAGTAGTTCTTTTGGTTGTAATCGTTTCGCTTGAATCAAGGAAATCTTTTACAGCTAAAACCACTTTCTCCGACCACCAAATTTTCCGGGCCCCTACAAGAGATGGCGACTCCGCTGGGGACTACCTTCGTTACTGACGAGCGCACCGTGGTGCAAGATGACGTTCTCCGTAAGGGGAAAATGGTCGAATCCCTCGTCGTCGAGTTCGACCAGGCGAAGTATGAAGAGTTCCTCTCTTCTGGCTCCAAGAGCCCAAAGACCCGCGTCTGCCGCAGGGTCTCAAGTGGACAGCCCCCTGAAGCCCAATCTGAGGCTCTGTCGGGTGCTCCTGCTGCCCACTGTGCCAAGTTTGGTTCACGCGCCGACACCTCCCAGAAGGCCCGCGTAACCTCAGACTCCTCTGCTGCGATCAACCGCGTCGCGCAGAACACACGCGCCAACGCCTCTCTGAAGGCCCGCGTGGTCCCCGGCACATCTACTGGTGCGATCGACCATGTCGCACAGAACGCCCGCGTCAGCGTCTCTCAGGAGACCCGCGTGGCAAACACCCCTGGTTCTACAAACCAGGAAGTTGTTGGCTTCTCTCTTCCTCCACGGCGCAATCGGAATGCCGAGCGTCGACAGAGAAGACGCGCGCGTCAACACTCGGTCGGAACCGTTGGTTTTCTGACTGGGGTTGAACGCAGCGTACGATCCGATGCCTTGCCCGCACCTCGTCCAGTGCGAGAGATCCGCGTTTGGCGACCCAAACGCGAGACTCCCCAAGTTGGGCCTTCTGGAGACCAACTTGCCACACGCCAAAGCGAAGCTTCTGCGTCTTGTCAAACGCAGGAAGCACGCGCCCATAGGCGTGGGGCCCAGCAGCCCACTCTCTCCCAAGTCTCTCTGCTCCAACGCAGCAGACAGCAACGCGAAAGTCGCGTCTCATATCAACAGAGACGCCAGACGCGCGTGACGCAGCCGCGACGCAACGGCCGCGTTTCTGAAACCGGTGTCCAGGCTGAACAGCACATGACTGTCTCCCGTCGTCCACGTTGCGAGACCAGTCTCTTTAATCCCCCTCCCACAGATTTGAGGGATTATTTGACAAGGAAAAGGAGTGCCAATCAGACCACTTCTCCATGCTGCTGTCAACAGCTCATCCAGATGCTCTCTGGATGCCATTGCGAGTCAGGCGTGCACCAGCCGTCTTTAATTAGACAGCTGACCCTGATTCCCCCGTCAGCCAAGAGAAGACGCTCCCACAGGAGGAGAACCTTCTCTGACATCGAGTACCCGGAGCTCACTGCAAATATGACAAGCAGGAGTAAGGGGAAACAAATTGCAGTCAGCCCAGATGACTCCGAGTCTGACTCTGTACCGGAAGGAGTGTATCAACACACTCGCACCCGGACGGGGGCCATTCCCCCAATTGACTATAATGCCTTAGCCCGCGGCATTAGAACGGGTGATTCTCACTCTGCCGTAGTGGGGTCGCAAGCTTCAAACTCTTCCGTCGAGAAGGAGGCTTCCGCCTACATGGCAGACACTCCTGAGGAGACGGCCAGGCGTTTAGAACAGACGCAGAAGCACCAGATGGATATAATCGCCTCTCAACAGAGATCCATTGACTCCCTCAAGCATATGCTCGAGAAATTGCTTGAAGAAAGAGCGAGATCTCCTCCTAGACGACCGAAGGGGAAAGGGAGAAAGGGAGGAAGCCCACCCTCCGAATCTTCTGACGAGACACGACGATCTACCTCGGATGTGTCCAAGCCCTCGTCGCAGGCAAGAAGCGACCAGACCCCGGGAAAGGCTCATGCTAAAAGAATGAGTCAACTGGAGCAGCGCCTCGAGGCCCTTACCAACCGTAAAGGCCTCCAAGAAGCTGGAGTAGTCCGGCCCTATCCGGCCGAGTGGGACTTAGTCCCGTACCCTCCTAAGTTCAAGGCTCCAACTCTCCAAGCATTCGACGGGAAGGGGTCACCCAACCAGCACATCTACTACTTCAAATCCCAGACCGGGAACGTGGTAGATAATGACGCCATCTTGGCGCGACTGTTCATCGGCACCCTGAAAGGGTTGGCCTTTGAATGGTTCATGAAGCTCCCGGAAGGTTCCATCAAGAACTGGGGCGACTTGGAGAAGCTGTTTCTAACACGCTTCTTCGAAGATGATTCGGAGGTCACAATGCCTACCCTTTTAGCTACAAAACAGCGAAAGGGAGAGTCCGTCAAGTCTTTCGTAGAAAGATTTCGGAACATGGCACTCCGATGTCCAAGCGGCATGACCCAGGCCACCCTGGTGGAAACATGTCGCCATAATCTCCAAACCTCACTCCTTACTCAAATAGGAGTTGCTGAAAGCCGCACCTGAAAACAATTAGTCCAGCAAGGTGAACAGGCTGAGGAGATTGTCGCCCGCGTCAGAGCGGAAGAAGGTAAGCCCAGGCCAGAGAGGTCGACAAGGCGTGCACCAGACACCTCTCTCCAGACGAAGCGGAAGGATAATTTGGCGACGGAGACCAAATCTCCCACCAAACCTCAAACAGGCAGGGCAAGTGGCTCTTCAAGCCAGCCGCGCCCCAACAAGCAGTATTCCTTCAAGGAGGAACACGTCGATTCGCTCTTCAAGCTACTCAACAAGAGCAATCGACTGAAGCTCCCTGAAGTTAGGCGCCCGGAGGAAGTCAGCAAGACCGACAATCCCACCTACTGCTTATACCACAGGATGCTCGGTCATCCTACCAAAAGCTGCTACGTCTTTAAGGACATCCTTCAAGCTCTGATTGACGCGGAGGTATTAAAACTCCGACCAGAGCAGAAGAAGATGACGGCCAACATGACGTCGATTCTCCAGTTTGGGACACGACCCCCGACACCCGTGGGGGTGATCTCTGTCCCGAAAGGTGAACTGAGGGTGGTCAACACAGACCCTCATCAGCAGCAGGAGAAAGGCTTGGTACCCGTCCCTACACCTCGAGGGGAAATCATGTGGGTCCACCCTGACCTCGTCGACGAGCAACAATGGACGACTGTGACCAACAGGAAGTCCAAAGGCAAAGGGAAGGCTTCATCTTGTCATGTGATATGCGCCTCCTCTCGAGAAGCGGACACTGATGTTCCCTCGCTGACTGGCTCAGAAGAGGAAACAATAGTCCTGGCCGCAGAGCCCAGCCAACCTACGGCGGGGACCCGTTCAGGACAGGCATACTTGAAGCAGTACGGCGAGACAGCAGCGGCTTCTCCGCAACCAGCCGTGGAACCAGCCAAGCCCTCCTCTAAACAGCCTGGGGAGAAGCAGAAAGAAACTCGGTTTTCTCGAGTTCTTGCGAAAGGTGTAACGGAAGGATCCTCGACACCTTACCGCTTCGACGTCTTGGCTCAACTAGCCAACATCCCGGCACGCATTACCTTGTATGAGCTCCTGAGGCTATCAAAGTCAACCAGAGAGGCTCTACAAGAAGCTTTGGCCAATGCTGAGGTCTTCATGACTCGTGTGCCAAGGGAGGAAGATGTAGAGGATTGCCTCCACGCCTCCCCAAATGCTCCCTGCATCACCTTCACAACAGATGACATGCAGGTTAAAGGGAAGCATGACCGACCCCTATACTTCACAGGGTATATTGGGTCATCCGAGGTGAACCGCATCCAGGTAGACCCAGGGTCCGCGCTGAGCATCATACCTCGCCGGGTCATGCAGTTTCTAGGCATTCCTACCCATCGTCTGAGCCCTACCCAGACGACTATTTACGGGTTCAATGCCAACAGCTCCCGCCCAATGGGGAAGATCAAGCTCAAATGCCAGATCGGGAGCCTCAAGTCAGAAGTGACGTGTTACGTCATTGACGCGGACACTTCCTACAACCTGTTGCTGGGACGACCATGGATTCACCGCAATTCCATCGTTCCCTCTACTCTCCACCAAGTCATGAAATACATTGACGAGAGTGGACAGGTCCGAACGTTGATTGCCGAAAGGCATCCGTTTAAAGGGGTTGAAAATTATTTCACGGACTCCCTCTTATATCAGGATCCGGAGGAGACTAATGAAACCCCACAACCAGAGGAGCCAGACTCTGGTAATGAAGCTGACATTGAGCCTGAGAAAGAAGAGTGCCTGTGGGAGTTGGAGCCCATTGTAAAGAGCACTAATAAGCTCGATGTTGATACCACCGACGATGCGGGTGGTTGGTACATTAATGAAGATTTAGACTTTGCGTATTTTCCTGTGTATGTTTCCGATTCAATACCGTCGGATACCACTACCGACGTGGACGATGACCTCTGGTCGGCAATAGATGCCTTGACATCTTTGCATGTACCGGTGAAATCATCCTTCGGGACATACCAAGATAATGGTGACGCGCAAGAGTCTGTATTCATGGTTCCAGCCAGACGAAAAGGCCAAAGACCAATACTTTTTGGGCGAATCGCATCTGAACCAATGCCCCACGAAGAATCGGAAGGTGAGGATGAATCCCCTCAGTTCGATCATTATGAACCGAGAACGCTCAAGATGATGAAGCGCATGGGGTATGATCTAACCAACAGGCCAGGATTGAACTTCGGAAAAGGAAGAAGAACACTGCTTCGATCCTTTGTACCGAAAGGGAAAACCCCTGATTACTATCATCGGACGCGCCGGGGGTTAGGCTATATATCAACTCCAGTGCCATCAGCCTCTGATTCGGAGAGACTGTCAAGTCATGACTGCTCATCAGACACGTCGTCATGGGAATCAGATGTCAGTGTCGGCAACATCTTCAAAGGGCTTTCAGTAAACATGGTTTCGACAAGCCATATGGAGGATGAAGATGAAGAAATGATCCAATCTGATACAGACCCTTGGATCAGACATTTGAATGCTCTTTGGGACATCCGCTTTGAACAGCGTGAGCCACCCACAGAAGACAAGATTGTTCAAGTCAACCTAGGAGATGAAGACAATCCTAAACCCATCTTCATAAGTGACGGCCTGTCGCCTCCAGAGAAGAAGGATTTAATATCTCTTGTACAAGAGTATATAGATGTCTTCGCCTGGAATTATGAGGACATGCCTGGACTTGATCCTCAAGTGGCTATGCATCGCCTCAACATCAATCCGGACATGAAGCCTGTTAAACAACAGCAGCGACGGTTCCGTCCAGAGATAATGGAGGCAATCCAATCAGAAGTCAGGAAGCTTATTGACTCCGGCTTTATCAAGGAGGAACAGCATCCCGACTGGGTAGCCAACATCGTCCCCGTCGCCAAGAAGAACGGGAAGATCCGGATCTGCATCGACTTCCGTGATCTAAACGAGGCCTGCCCCAAAGACGAATTCCCATTGCCAATCACAGATGTCATGATTGACAACACTTGTGGATTCGAGCGAATGTCCTTTATGGACGGGTTCTCAGGATATAATCAAATCAAGATGTATCCCGATGACGAAAAGCACACCTCCTTCAGGACACCTCTAGGGGTATATTGCTACACCGTCATGCCCTTCGGTTTGAAAAATGCGGGGGCAACCTACCAAAGGGCCATGAATGCCATTTTCCATCGGCAGATACGCAAAACGGTGGAATGTTATGTCGACGACATCGCGGTGAAAAGCCGCACTAAAGGTGATCACATAGCAGACCTGAGGGTGGTCTTCGACATCATGCGGGCTCATCAATTGAAGATGAACCCCACCAAGTCCTTCCTGGGGGTAGCCAGTGGCAAATTCCTAGGGTTTGTTGTGACTTCCACAGGAATCCATTTGGATCCGGAGAAAGTCCGTGCTATCCAAGAGATGCAACCCCCCAGAAGCCTCAAGGAGCTCAGAGGATTACAAGGACGATTGGCATACATCCGCAGATTCATTTCAAATCTCTCCGGGAGATGCCAACCCTTCGCTAAGCTGATGAAGAAGGGCGTTTCGTTCATTTGGGACGACGCTTGCCAGCAAGCATTTGAGGAGATCAAGCACTACCTCACCCAACCACCAGTCCTGGCAGCTCCGGTATCCGGAAAGCCTTTCCTGGTGTATGTCCGATCAATGGATCATTCTTTGGGAGCTCTACTAGCTCAGAATGATGACCAGGGGCGAGAACAAGCAATCTACTACCTAAGTAGAACGATGATCGGAGCCGAACATCGGTATAACCCGATCGAGAAGGAATGTTTGGCACTGGTGTTCGCCATTCAGAAAATGCGACACTATCTGGTGGGCCAAACCATAAATGTCATATCCAAAGTCAACCCCCTGAGGTTACTTATGACAAAGCCTTCTTCACTAAATGGCCGGCTGGCAAAATGGGCCATATTGCTATCACAATATGAGATGCATTTTCTGCCACAAAAAGCCATTAAAGGACAAGCGGTGGCGGACTTCCTAGCTGAACACCCAGATCCCAGGGCAGCCAAACTCTACGAGGATCTCCCAGATGAGGTCGCCGAAGTCTGCCTAGCTCAGACGTCGTTCGAAAGTCAAGTATGGCAACTTTTCTTCGACGGTGCATCAAGGGCAAGCTCGGAGGGACACACAGTAGCGGGGGTAGGAGTGGTACTCGTCTCCCCACAAAATTACGTGATTCCCCGAGCTATCTCGTTAACCGAGCCCTGTTCCAACAATGTGGCGGAATACAACGCTCTTTTGATTGGGATGCAATTCGCCGATGAGATTGGCGTTAAAAATCTCGAGGCATACGGTGATTCTAAACTCATCATCAGCCAAGTTCGCGGAGAGTATGAGGTCAGGCATGAAGATCTAGTACCCTATTACAACGCGACAATCCACATGGCCGAGAGGTTTTCAAACTTCTACATCGACCATGTACCGCGCAAGCAAAATGCGCATGCAGATGCACTTGCATCCCTTGCTGCCTCCTTAGCTCTTCCAGCTGGAGCAATGGAGAAGGTATTCGTCTATAGCCACGACCTATACTGCCCAAAAAATCCCCTCGGAGACTACCAGAGGTCAACGGGAGATCGTCGCGGTAAGGAAACACTTGAAGTGTCGACCGATCCAGAGCTTAAAGACTGGCGATTCCCCTACATTGATTTTGTCTTATACTGCATCTTGCCCGAAGACACCAGGGAGGCGGCTGCCATCCGAAGGAAAGCCTCCAAATTCTACTACAATGCGATTTCGCGAACATTGTATCGTAGATCGCATGATGGGATCCTGCTCCGGTGCCTCTCATCAAAAGAAGCCCACGAAGTGTTGAAAGAAGCCCACGATGGTACGTGTGGAGCTCATCAACCTGGCCCGAAGCTGGCAAACCGACTCCAAAGATTGGGTTACTACTGGCCCAAGATGGTTGCCAATGCTGTTGCCTATGCCAAAAGATGTCACGCCTGTCAAATACATGGCGATTTCATCCATCAAGCACCAGGATACCTCCACTCTACGACCTCTACCTGGCCGTTCGAAATGTGGGGGATGGACGTGGTTGGTCCTATCAGCCCACCATCATCAAAGGGACATCGGTTCATCCTAGCGATAACCGATTACTTCTCAAAGTGGGCCGAAGCTATCCCTTTGAAAGAGGTGAAATCTTCTAGCGTGATCAAGTTCGTGAAACATCACGTTATTTACCGCTTCGGTGTGCCTCGGCGGATTGTCCATGACAATGGACCCCAGTTCATCAGCCAGGCTTTTCAGAGATTCTGCGCCAAGTTCAGAATCCAGAGTGTGTCATCAACGGCATACTATCCGCCCGCTAACGGCCTCGCAGAAGCTTTCAATAAGACTATTGGCAAGCTTCTCAAGAAATTCGTCTCGAAAAGTCAACGAGACTGGGACGATAAGTTGGGCGAATGCTTATGGGCCTATCGCACGACTGTGCGAACCCCAACTAAAGCCACGCCATTTTCCTTGGTGTACGGATGCGAAGCCGTCCTTCCACTGTAAATCCAAATTCCATCTCTTCGCGTCGCCTTGACAGCGGAAATGACAACAGAGGAGAAGCATCGACAGCGACTCCAAGAATTGGAAGCCTTGGACGACAAGCGTCTGCAGGCCCAACAACAAATCGAGCTTTACCAAGCTCGTATCACCAGAGCCTTCAACAAGAAAGTCAAATCGCGAACTTTCAGGAAAGGCGACCTCGTCTTAACCGTCCGAAGACCCATGGTCATGACACACAAGACGAAAGGAAAATTCCAACCCAAATGGGAAGGACCATTTGTGGTAGAGTCAGTCTACTCAAATGGATCGTATCGCCTCATAACCTCAAATGGCGATACACTCATGATGCCAATCAATGGCAAATTTCTGAAGAAATACTATCCCTAGATGGCATTCTTCCACCGATCAAGTTAAAAATACACCTCTGATCAAACATCCGACGCCCGTGACGGCTAAGGATAGAAGAAAATGTTGGCTTTTAAGTCCAACACAAGTCTTCGACAACTCATCATGCTGAGGGGAATAGCATGGCTAGCCCAACTCAAACTGTAGTTGGTAAAGGCATGACAAACCCGTTGACAGCTGAGGATTTGCTAAAAATCCTAAGGGACACGTTCCCATTTGATCCGACGCCTCCGACGGCTAAGGATAGAAGAAAATGTTGGCTTTTAAGTCCAACACAAGTCTTCGACAACTCATCATGCTGAGGGGAATAGCATGGCTAGCCCAACTCAAACGGTAGTTGGTAAAGGCATGACAAACCCGTTGACAGCTGAGGATTTGCTAAAAATCCTAAGGGACACGTTCCCATTTGATCCGACGCCTCCGACGGCTAAGGATAGAAGAAAATGTTGGCTTTTAAGTCCAACACAAGTCTTCGACAACTCATCATGCAGAGGGGAATAGCATGGCTAGCCCAACTCAAACGGTAGTTGGTAAAGGCATGACAAACCCGTTGATAGCTGAGGGTTTGCTAAAAATCCTAAGTGGACTTGATTCCACTCTTCCCTCCAAAAATCCCTTACCAATTCTCATCCATAGAATGGTAGGACCACAAAATGCAATCATTACCATGTTAACACTATACCTCTGGTAATGAATACTCTTTGTCGAGTACAAACCTGGCTTGTTAACTCTGCATAGAGTAACAAACTCTCAAATTTGCCAAGTTAACACTATACCTCTGGCACCTCAAATTCCACTTGTCAATTCTCATCAATAGAATGACAGGTCCTCAAATTGCTCCTATCGCAAGCAAATTCTTGTTAAGTTAATATCACACCTCTGACAAAACTACTGTTTAAAGTTAACATTACACCTCTAAGCGGTACTTCGAGTGCCTGTCAAGTTAATATCACACCTCTGACAGTCACCTTTCTTCAGACTTCCATATCGAAGCTGAAATGGACGATGCCAAGTTAACACTACACTTCCAGCATCCGAGTCATTGCTAAGTTCAACAATACACCTATGGCTATGACCTTTCCTCGACTTCCTTGTCCAAGCCGAGATGAACGATGCCAAGTTAACACCACACTTCTAGCATCCGAGTCATTGCTAAGTTCAACAATATACCTATGGCTATGACCTTTCCTCGACTTCTTTAAGCCGAGACGACTAATGCCAAGTTCAACATTACACCTCTAGCATTACTATCACTGTTAAGTTAAACATCACACCTATGACAGTGACACCCTCAGTTTTCCAAATAAAACTGAGATGCTGATGAGTTAGGTTAATATCACACCTCTAACTCACATCCTTGTCAAAGTTAACATTACACTTCTGACAAGACTACTTCTAAACCGTTAAGTTAATATCACACCTCTAACGGTAAAAATCCTACTAGATTCCCCACGAGTCTAGTTTCATTTGATATTCTCCCCAACCGAATATCAAATTCATTTTAGAGGCAGTGTTGGTTAACATTACACCGATAAACAATGCTTCTATCAAAATCCCCAGCTGATCTTAAATCAAGTTAATCCCAAATCCTTGATAAAAGTTCACTTTCTCTGGGGGTACGCACTCCACCTGTCACTTTCTTTTATAAAGTGGCGGGTCCACCAAAATCATTCTTTTGCTTCTAAAACAAAACGTTCAAGACAACAGAAAGAGGCAAAAAGAAAAGTGTCACTTTTATTCATATCCAAACACATGAAAGTGATACAAAACGCTCTCTTATACAATAAGATTGAGTGTTACAATTAAGGAGTACAAAGAAGTCCCTCTCTCTCTCTGAGGCCGTACTCACTCCTTGAAACTGCATCTGATCCTAAGTGCATGATGTCCGAAGAAGTGGCGACTGTTGGAACCGGTTGCACTTTGATGCATGACGCCAACTTCGAAAGCGCCCTAGCTGACTAGGCTAAGAGCAATGGTGTTCTTGAGGTCCGGTGGCAACAGAAGGTCCTGCAACCCTTCGTTCAGGCGCGTCTCTTTCCCTAGCAGATCATCCAACAAACATGGAGTCACTCTTGGGGTGAGAGCAGAAGTTTCGGAGTCATCACAAAGGATGCCACCCTCCACTCGGTCCAGCGGCAGCAGAGAGTCCTGCATTCATCACCATCCCTTTCCCCAGCAGGCCATCCAACGGAATGTCCTCGATGTCACTTCTGGAGTTGGGAGAGGAAGAGGATCTTCTCCGCCACCGTAACCGCCGGACCACCCTCGCCGATACTCGGCCTATCCATCTCTTGCACCAGATCTGAAGAGACCTTGGCGAGGGTTGGGTCCTCGTCAGAGATATAATTTAATCTCTCACAAACGACGAGGACCATAATTTAATCTCTCACAAACGAACGTGGAGCAAGTTCGCCAGCCGGTATATTCTTTCTGGGGCCCAGCAAACCTGAAAAAGGACAAGCAAGCCTACCTGCAAAGAATAAGCAAGAGAGTCAGAAAATCTGGAACTCAGTACATTTTTATAAAGGAAACTGAGTAACAGAATGCGGCAGCCATTCAAGACTTCAGACGCGGGAATGACCCGCACAGGCAAACAGACGCAAGTCAAACTGCACCACGCATAAGATTCAAACGCGGCCTCAGTTTGTACCCGCGCCTAATGCACCAGACGCAGAGAATTTCAGAACGCCAAAAATTGCCATCTCTCTGTTGGGTGAACAGGAGTTGCAAGATTCAGGTCTGAAACGCGCCAAGGCAGTAAAACGCAATGGGCAAAGCCAGCGTCAAGCGCCTGCATTCAGAGAAGTCACTGGCACAAATTCCAGAGGAGGAATGCACCGGGACTTCATTCAGATCATCATGCCAAAGTTCAGGCTATACACATCATCGGGGGACATACCAGCAGAGACCCCTGGCCAGAGTTGGCCTCTCTGCACCCAAACGCAGGCGTCCAAGATGATCTGAGAGGGGGTTCTTCTTGAAGAGACCAAACCGAAGCGTGAGAGCTCTGGGTCATCTTCATCCTCGGAATTACCTTCGTCCATGCAGACGGAGTCCCTATCAAGAAACTCTTTTCTGAAGAAGGTGGGACTTCTCAGAGCAATCCACCAAAGAGAAATAATCCAAGCTTGGATTATAGAAGGGGAGCGCACCCTATTTATAGGCAGGCCCTAATAACTGCCATTAATGGGGCGTTAATGGGAACCATCACGCACGATTGTCAAAGCCCAGTGGAGGATTGACGCGTGGAACGCCGCTTTGAAAACCGTCGCAAGCACCGATTTTCAACCGCCCGCGTCGGTTTTGCCTTTAAGGGCAGTAACTCCTGAGTCCAATGAGGAGTTGACGCGTGGATACCTGCTTTGGGAATCAACGGATGACTCGGAATCCCAATCGACAGAGGAGACCTGACGAGCAAAGATCTCCTAAAATCTTGAGTCAGATCACATTAGACGCAGGTGGGAAAGCCGCGTCCCTTCAGCAGACAAGGCTGCATCTCTTGCGTCTGCCCGATCCGCGCAAGACAGATTTGCGTTATTCAGAGCTGCGTCTCACCTTGTGATTGACGCTGCGTCTCAGGGACTGACAGCCGCGTCTTACTTTACGGATCAATGCCGCGTCTCATCTTTTGATCGACGCCGCATCTTATCAAGAAGACCGCGTTCCGATTTGTGATTGACGCCGCGTCTCATCAAAAGGACTTAGTAGAATCTAAGTTCTTATGAAATGATGACCGCGTCTCACTTTATGATTGACGCTGCGTCTCAGTAAAAGGACTTAGTGAAATCTAAGTTCCGGTAGACTGATGACCGCGTCTCACCCTGTGGGATTAATGTCGCGTCTCGCCAAGACCGCGTCTCATTAAAAGAACTTAGCCATACCTAAGTTCAGTAATCACAACTAGTGATCAAGAGTTGGACTCATCCACAACAGGACAAAGAAATTGGGACAAAAGCTTTAAAGAAAACTTCTATTATATCAAAAAATGATAGAAGTGGATACAAACACTCTTAATAAATAGAGTGTCCCTTTTCTTTACAAAAAAAAGAAGAAGAAAAGAAGGCTAAATGTCCTGGCTCGCCAAGGAACGGATTTGTTCCCTAAGGCGGTGAATCTCATGCTGGCGCGTCCTCTCAGCCTCCATGATAGCCCGGTCCCGCAGCTCCATCTCAGATAAGAAACTCCTGGCAGCCAGCTGCATCCGCAGAGATTCCACCCTGGAAGATTGCAGGGATAGACTCTCTTCAGCACGCGCCGTAGCAGCCCGTTGCTCCTCAAGCTCCTTTTTGAGGGAAACAAGTTTCTCCTCATTTAGCGCAAGAACAGCTTCCGCCTTGGCGATAATGTCCCGAGTTCTGAGGATGACCTGCTCCGTGCTCTGCACACTGAGCTCAGATTCCCTCGAATCTCCGGCTAATTTTTGAAATTCAGCCTTGGAATATTCAAGGTCACGGACCTCGGCAGTGATCTGCGCCTCCGCCTCCTGTCGCTCTCGTTCCTGAGCAGCTAGGAGCCTAGTCAGGATGGCCTGGGCCTCACCGGAAGAACCAGCATCTTCCAAAGATTCCAGCTCCCGCAGGTTATCTCCAAGTTGCTCTACCACCTGCAGGCATGCCCTGGCAAGTGAAGGGCCTCCCGCCAATTCGACGCTCACGGCCATATTTTCAAGAAGCCTCTGGGCGAACTGGAAGGTGCTGTGTCCACGGAAGATGAGATCAATACAGGATCCCATCGAGGTGAAGAATTGTTGCACCATCTGACGTGCCAGCTCCCCCATGTCTTCACCACCTAAGAAGCTTCCCGACCCTTTTTCTGTCACGGGATAAGGGATATAGGGCGGGTCTTCTCGCACAAGAGCCGTGCCAGCCGTCGATGTGGCAAGAGCAAGACTACCCACTGGCGCTTCCTGGAGCGCCGCCTCTGCAGGAGCCTCCACGACCAAGGAAGGAGTTGTAAGCACAACCTCTTCAGAAACTTCCACCGAGGATTGAGCTGTGTGGCCTTCTGGAAGGGTGCCGATCGTCAGACTCCCCACCTGAGCCCCCTCAGTCAGAGCTGCCTTACTAGGTTCGAGGTCCAGAGGCGTCGAGTCCTGTAGAATGGGAGTCTCCCCAGCTTCAGCAGTAGCCTTCTCCACCGGCGGAGTGAGAGCCTCCTCAGCCTCAATGGTTGTTTCCCCTCCTGGCAAAGGGGAAGGCTCCCCAACTTCAACAGCTGCCCCCACTGAGGTTGTCTCGGCAGCCGAGACCTCAATCCCCTTAGGCTGGGTCAACACTGTTTCCATCGCCTCGACATGCGAGGAAGTTGTACCTTCAGCAGGGATTATAGCCGGCGGTAACGCAGTCGATGATTCGCCCCCGTATATTTTCCCCTCCGAGATGCGTGAGAACTTACTCAGGTCAGGAAAAGCGGTTCATGGCCGTAGTCGACTTTATCTTCAAAGTCACTTTCCGTATCAGACGCGGAAGACGACAGTTCAACGCTAAGGTCCTCGGTGACCGGGGCCTTGCCACCAATCACCCCAGTGGTAGGACTAGGGTCGATTATCCGAGCGCTGGAGATGAAGACACTAGGAGGCCCTGACCGCTGTGCCTTGTCTCTCCCTTCACGAGCAGAAGAAGGCTCAGACCGAGCTGAGAACCCTGGAATTTGGACGTTCCCTCCCACGAGCTGTACTTCCTCGTCAGCTATAGTGAGTTTGTCAACCAACTCCCCCTCTCCCGCAATCTTACAGGTCCCTCTGTGCGACCTAGGAGCACGGATTAAACTGGGGAGATTTTTATCCTCTGGCGGTTCCTCAACCATGATAAAGAGGTCTTCAGGACAGTCCTCAACTCCAGCAGAAATGCCTTCCGAGGGAGAGACTTCTGTTGCTAAATCCCTCCGAGCCCTCTTCGAAACAGGACCAGCAGTTGAGGTAGGACCCCGACGACGCTTACTCACCAATTCTTGAGCCTTGGTGGTAGAAGGCCCCTCCTGTGGCCCTAGCTTGGTTCTACTCCGGGTTACTCGGAGCTCCTCTCTTGAGCCTCCCTCGGCTTCTCTCTGAGATGCTCTCTCCAGCTCTTTCTGGACCTTTAAATACTGGGTGATCATGTGCGAGCATTTGCCAGACTCCGACTGTGTTTTGAGATAGGCATTAATGCCCTCAATACCTGTATACCCAGGAGCAAAATCCGGTGACTGGTTTACCCGAGAATACCAGGTGCAGAAAGTGAAGCTGGTAAGGTTCTTCGGCTCCTCGACGGGCAAACGGAAAGTTGCCTCTGTCCCCCCAGCCACGCTATAATACCAGGCTCGAGCACCTTCGCACAGATTCCCGTCAAAGGCAAGTTGTGTATTCGGATTGCCGACATAAAGCTGAGCATAGCCAAACTGTCGGGCAAAACGACTTGGCATATACGGTTCGATAGTGCAGGAAGTCCCTTGGCGAAACAGCACATATCCTGGTCGTATAATGATCAACCACCGGAAGACTCCCGCAGACAGTTGGGTGAGGTCATCCCGACTTATAGAATCAGTGAATTGCTCACCAAAGGATGCACCAGGAATTCCAGGGAAGCAGCGGTTGAGCTGGTAATTGGCGGCATTTGAGAGACGTCTCCGAATATAATATATATAGGTGTCACTCCAATCCGAGTCTTCCAGCCGCCTCACAAAAGGGACAGGACTCGTACTCCCACGCGCCGTTGTCATCAGAGAAGGGCAATGCATCACGTACCAGGCCATGAGATACGTATAAGGCAACTCCATTCGGGGGTTGGGGCGCCTTGCCGTCGGGTTTCCCTCTGAGTCGACATACGGCTTGCCTTGAGAGTCGACAGTCCTTGGAGCCTCGCATAGTCTCTTGGCTAGCGCCCGCAACCCGCTCTGAATGCCAGCCGCCATGGCCGGAAGAAGGGCTATAGGACGGCCATGTGCCAGGAGCACTGCTGGGTACACCACGTCGGCAATAATGACTTCATGCGGCCGTGTAGGTACCACGCAACGCTTCAACCACAGCATCAAGAAGCCCGCCAACAGCGCTCGACTAGAGATAGAAGCCCGGGCCCGATGATGATAGCTTTCGAAAAGCGTATCAGGTTCGAAGCCGTCCTCGTTCGACCCAGTGGTGTAAAAGCCCTCAGAAGCTTGTGCGACCATGTCGTCAACTCCCTGTTCAGAGAGGGGAGCCAGTCGAGTTATCGAATGATCCTTCTTGCTGACATTGCTGAATAAGTAATTGGCCCAGGATAGATGCCTGACTCCATGCGTCCTCCAACCGGTTACCTGACCACAAATATGGAAGTGGCACATCACTTCCCAATAGGTCTCATACACCTCAGGGGAATCCTTCTTTATAAGGTCAAGCTCCCTAGCAGTCGGGACATATTCTTCATAAGGGAACTCCCCCATCACCAGCCCCGAGACCTCATGCAACTCATGCAGTGCAAGGCCCATTTCTCCAACCGGGGTAAAGAATGTCCCCGTCTGAGGGTTGTAGCGCTCCAAGATCCCGAAGAAGTTGTGAGAGCTCATTGGGATGCCCCATTGTACGGCCCTGACTGCTGAGTATAATCCCACGTGCTCAAGCAGATCTCCAAGATCGGAGAGGGCGAAACCCACCATCCTGCCCCACCAAGAATTCTCCGTGGAGTGGGCCCATCCTGGCAAATGGAACTTGGCCGGATAATCACCCTCTGCTTCTATGAACGAGTTGAGGAAGGTGGTGACAAGCTGCGGGATCTCTCCGACTGGAAGCTCAGACTTGCGTGACCCGGGAAACAAGCCGAGGACCGCCCGGTCATGGCAATCATGACGGTATACGTTCTGGGATTTGAAATTCCCAAGGGTAATCTCAGAGATATCCCGGGACACGTCCCACTTCATCTTCCGAAGGACGGACAGATGTTGGAGATAAGACAACGGGAGCATCCTCTCCATGGCTGGAAGGAAGTATCTCCTCTCCCCTATCTGACGGAGCCACCTGTAATTCCCGTCATACATTGGGTTGCCACCGTCGCTGACATGATCTCCAAAGAAGAAAGCAGGCTTCTCCAGCTTGATGTGGGTATCCGTTGCGAAGACTGCATCGGTCATGAGCACCCGAGAAGTCCTCTCATTAACATGGGCAATCATTTCCCTGCGAACTGGCGACCTGTCAGCAGTCACAGGTATGGTCCTTCGCAGTGCAAAAGTCAGACGGTGGTCGGCACCACCCACGCGGCCAAAATGGTGCATCTTGGCAAGTGAACCTGAAACATGTGGGACTGCAAAAGAAAAAGACACTTGGTCAGATACTTTGCCAAAAATAAGGGAAGACGCTAAGTGTTCATAATTCAAAACGCAGCCGAGACATTGGACGCAGGAGTTATCATCCGCGTCCAGACCTGCGAACTTGCACCAAAACGCAGAAGAGATACTGGACGCAGGAATTTTTCGAATCCGCGTCCAGACCTGCAAAGCTGCGTTCTACAAACCAAGACTTATGAAAATTCGAAGTACTTGGACTCAAACGCCAGATTCTACAAAATCGGCGGTTGAAGACACAGAACGCAAGGATCAAATCCGCGTTCTGCAAACCAAGACTTGTGAAATTTCAAAGTGCTTGGACTCGGACGCCAGCGCCTGATGGCACAAAACGCGGCACAGAACGCATGGATCAAATCCGCGTTCTACAAATCGCGTCCAGAGACCTTCACAATTAGAAATATTCTAAGTGAAGGACCCAGAGTGCAGAGTTCACCAGCGTCGGATCATCAGGCCCGCGCCCCGGTTATCATCTCAAGGACAGCGTCCGAGAATCAAACACGATCTTGTGTTAAAGGTCCTTAGGGTTCTATGAACATGTTTTAATGGCGGAACCCACACCGAAGGTACATTTTTACCTCGGAAAACACCCTCCTGCGCAGAGGAAGCATCTCTCTCAGCCTCGGCGACGGTCGCCCTTGAGGTCGATGCAGTCGGTTTTGTCTTGGGAGCCATTGAAGATCAAGAAATCCGAGCGAGGAGATGAATAGTTGGAGAGAGAAGGAAGTTCTTTTTTTTTTTCAGAGAATGCGTTCGTTCGGAGAAGAAGATACATCTCTCTAACTGTTGCCTTTTATAGGCACAGAGATTCGCGAAGATACGCAGCGTTTGGCCCAATAAACGCTGCAGCGAATCGCTGCCTGACGCGTGGAGCCAAATCATTGTTTGAACAGGGAAGATCATGCGTCGCGACCCCGCCACAAGTCAGAAGTTGACACGTGGAGCAGTCCATTTAATGAACCGGGGGATCCGCGCGCCAAAAGGCGAAATCTCGCCGTTTCCCCAGGCCAGCTGGCGGCGTAATCATGACATGGCACAGGTGCGCGTCCCAAAGTACGCGGCTCTTCGGTGGACATGCCCCGTCAGCATCATCATAAATGCACCCAGAAAATCGCGTCTGCATTTCAAGAGATGCGTCTCTCCAAAGTCCGCGTCCCCTCAAACAGGCCAAACATCGCGTCTCGCTAAGAAGTCGCGTCTTTAAAGCAGTCTCTGCTTTTTCAAAAGGGAACCTGCGTCCAGTCTCCTGCTTCTGCAAGTCAGTTCAACAGTACACTGACGCAAACAGACAACCAACCACTCCCGGCCAAAAGCGCACCCGTGACAGACTAAAAGCAATCGGGAGGTCTAGACTGTGTATCTAGACACTCAACACGATCAACTCTGACGGCTTCAAAGAGTTCAACAGTACACTCACGAAGACCAATTCCAGATAAGATCAAGCCCGAAGCATCAACAGTCCAGTCATAAACGCGAACACGGCTAAGATCCAAAGTATTCCGAAATCCGTCCCATTCAACTGCGGAATATCAGAAACTTTGGAGGGGGTTCTGTAGGCTGTCTAAAAATGACCAAGAGACCAGCCATTAAGGAAGCAGAGTCTCAAGCTCTAGACGCGAGGAATCGATGCTCGCGTCTCAGCATTAAGACGCGTTGGCTCTACACCCGTGTCTCAACGTTCAGACGCGTCGGCCCGAAGCCCGCGTCTCAGCATCAAGGCGCGTCGGCCCGACGCCCGCGCCTCAGCATCCAGACGTGAAGGCCCGAAGCCCGCTTCTCAGCATCAAGGCGCGTCGGCCCGACGCCCGCGCCTCAGCATCCAGACGTGAAGGCCCGAAGCCCGCGTCTCAGCATTAAGGCGCGTTTGGCCCGACGCCCGCGTCTCAACTTCAAGGCGCGTTTGGCTCGACGCCCGCGTCTTAAACTTCAAGGCGCGTTTGGCTCAACGCCCACGTCTCAGTTGCAACTGCCCTGATTGCGGGGCCAGTCACCGCGCATGTAGCGGGTAGTGGCCCCTCATTCGGGAGCGTTTTCAGGAGGCACCTTCACCCCCTGAGACCCCTATAAATAGCCTTGTTTGTTATGAAGGGACACACACACAGAGGCTTTTTGAGAGATCGAAGTTTTGGCAAGGATCGAAGCTTTGGAAAGGTCGAGAATTAAGAAGGTCAAGGCATCATCAAGATCGATCATCAAGAGGGAAGCACAACTTCAACAACAGACAGAGGGAGGAGACTCTTCAAGCGAGCTTACTGAGTACTAGCCGCTCTTCGCCTACCTCCTCTTTGAGAGTTTTGGTAGACGGAGCTGAGTTACTCTTTCTACCGACCGAAGAGAAGACCCCCGACGGTCCAGGACGGTCATCTGGTCAACGGAGAACAAGATTCACTCTCCATCGCCACACGAAGAACCCAGCCTTAAACAAAGGGAAGATTCAGACATCCTCCCTCCCTTGTAACTGGAAAAGAAGGAAGAGTAGTTCTTTTGGTTGTAATCGTTTCGCTTGAATCAAGGAAATCTTTTACAGCTAAAACCACTTTCTCCGACCACCAAATTTTCCGGGCCCCTACAGTGGTGATGGAGAATTTTGGAGGTGGAGTTGTGTAATGGAATTGGGTTTATGGTGAAATTGGAGAAGGAGATGGGGATTTTGAGGTTGTTGGAGGTGGGGAAGTGGAGAGGAGGTGTGGAGGAGGAGATGGCCGGCCCTAGGGACGGCCGGTGGTGACGGTGGTGATGGTGGAGGCGGCGGCCGAGAGTGGGTGCGGGAGTTGTGTTGTGAGGAAGATGAAGATGAGGTATTTCTTTGGTTTTTGATTGGAATTTTGTGTTGGAAAAATGAAGGATGAAGTGTTTAATAGGATGAGAGGAATGGGTTGGATTGATGGTATAGGGGTGGTGTAGGGCTGCGGCAGGCCATGGTTGTCGGGCGGCTGCGGGCGGCAACGGCGTGGGTTTAGCCGTTGATTAAGGGGAGAAGAATTAATGATAATAAATGAAAAGGAAATAAAAGAAAGGAAATTGAAAAAAATATAAGAAAGAGAAATAAAATATTTTAAAAAAATTTTATTATTATCTATTTTATTCGTTAAAATTTTTGGTAGCATAAAGTAGGAGAGTAGAGGAAGAAAAAGCCAGAAAAGAAATCGCCGGTAAAAATATTATTATTTAAATAAGGCGAAAATTTGACTGTTTCAGAAACGTACCGAAAAATTCTCAAAAATAGCAAATATTATTCTAAGATACACGGTGAAATCGTATTTGAGAAATTCAATGTAGTTTTCAAATTAAAAATCCTGGAATCTTCCGGCAATACCGGCCGACACCAGGATCGGTCAAATTTTGATAAATTTAGAAAAATCTCAAAAAAAGTATTTAGATAGAAAATGAAATTCTAAGAAGTACTGTGAAAGCCGTTTTTGAAAATTCAAACTCATTTGAAAACTAAAAATCCAGGAATCAGTCAGCGATACCGACCGACACCGGTTTTGGAGATTTGCAGAAAAATTTCAGAAAATTCTAGAAAATCATGAAAAATCTAAAATATTAGAAAACAGTCTCTGAAACTAAAATCAGTCAAATCGGGCTACCAAAAAGTCAAATCGGGCTACTGGCTGGTATTGGGTTCCCGGTCCGGGTCAGGGCTTACTCTCGGTCTGAGAATCCAAATCCGATACTCAAGAACATAAGTAATAACAACTCAAAAACACATACAGGAAGGAAATTGAGCAATATAGTCGAAAAAATTATGGGACTCGTATCTGGGTACGTATCCTGGGTACAGGGTGCTACACCTATTTATAGCTGCACTCTAGGAGTAGTTAGGGTAGTTAATAGGTGCCTTTTGAATGTTCAAACGTTGGTGAACGTTGCAAAAAATACCAGAATACAGAAACTGTCCAACAGTCAGAAACTACCTATAGTCGACTTGCCTTTTGAGTTAGTCGACTATACTAGGCAATTTTCCAAAGAGTAGTCGACTAGATTTGGGTATAAGTCGACTAGGTCATAAAAAGTTCAAGTGACAGGTTTCTGGATAACTGAATCAAGTCGACTGCAACTCCTTTATAAGTCGACTGGATCATGGATTAGTCGACTAGGGGAATAGGTTTAGTCGACTACAATTGCTATTAGTCGACTAGGTTGTCTGTCAAGTCGACTAATGGACAAACAGAGAGTTGGGTCTAAATTGAGACACAGGATTAGTCGACTAGAAGTTGGGTCAAGTCGACTACACAAGTGATTAGTCGACTATAAGAGACTATAAGTCGACTATAGGTCTATGATATGTGTGTGTGTGCATCAAGGCTTTTGGCATGCTATTTTATAATTACAAAACACATCATATCAACTCTCTTTGGGAAGTCTTGATCATGAAGAACTCTTGATATATCTTGTGCTAGAGCTCCAAATGAAATGCTTCACAAATGTCTTCATCAAAATATGTTCCAACAGTCTCCCCCTTTTTGATGATGACACGTTGTGTGCACAAGTGCTCCCCCTGCAGAAAATAGGTTATATTTTCCTCCCCCTGCAGAAAATGGGTTATAACAGATATAGAAATACTTTGTTCTCCCCCTGAAACAAATATATCATAAAATATATATATATGAAGTATTGTTCTTGACTTCTTATATGGTACCTGAAAGATAAACGTTAGATGGTACCAAACATAAAAGAACATATTAACCTTTAGGAGTCCAAATCCATTTAGAATTTGGTTTCCACCTGTTAGTATACACATAATTGCATGAATCACATATATCATGAATGTATGATGCATTATAGGTATTTTTAGTATGAATACTTAAATTCTTAGGAACCCATATAAACTTATTTTTCTTAGACTTTCTTTTTACAAAAGAACTATATGGATTACTACAATATGAAGAATTTTCAATATATCCAATACCATAATTATTATGTGACAACTTTTGAAAAGATAATCAATCATTCAACTTTTCTTTTCCTTGATTGAACTTAGTCACATTTTGCAAAATATCTTCATATTTCTTTTTGAAAACTGAAATATCTTTATCTAAAATAGAAATCCTTTTATTCAAAGACTCAGTTTCCTTTTTAAGAAAAATGTTCTCTTTTATAAACTTCTCATTATCATTTTTCAAAGATGATATGACTTTTTCAAACTCATCTTGTTGAGAATTTATAGAAGATACTTGTAAAGCATAACATGAATTTTCATTTAAAAATTTTTCATTTTCTTTTGATAAAACTTTATTTTTCAGTTTTTCATGCTTTAGATCATTAAACAATTCATGAAATGCATCAGAAAGTTCAGTAAATGATACCTCATCATCTTCTAGTGTCATGTAACAGAGATTGACATGTTCTGTGGTTTCTTCTTCGTCAGAGGACGAGGAATCACTGTTTTCCCATGAGGCTTCATAGTCTTTCACCTTTCTAAACTTTTTGCTCATGTATTTGCCTTTATTTCTGAGCAAAGGGCAATCCTTCTTCAAATGACCTGTTTTGTTACAATTAAAGCATTTAAATTTACCTTGCTTAAGAAATCTCCTGAATTTCTTTGAAAGCATTGACATCTCCTCTTCATCGTCATTGGAATCGTCCGTGTCGGAGGAGGCATGGAAGGCAAGTTCTTTCTTCTTTGAGTGGTGTTGTCGTTCGTCCTTCTTTCTTTCTTCTAACTGCACTTCATATGCCATTAGATTACCGATTAGGTTTTCTAATGTCATAGTTGAGAGATCATTCGCCTCTTCAATTGCGGTTTCTTCTTCTCCCATTCTGGTGTGAGTGCACGAAGGATCTTACGAACTCTTTCAACTTGGGTGTAGTCCTTTCCAAGGGACGCTAATGAATTGGTAATGTCGGTGAATCTTGTAACCATTTCGGATATGGTTTCATTCTCCTCCATTTTGAATAATTCAAACCTGTGGACAAGAACAGATATTTTAGACTCTTTAACTTTACTTGTGCCTTCGTGTGTTACCTGAAGAGTATGCCATATTTGATGTGCAGAAGTGGCTGTTAACACTCTGTTGAACTCTTCTTTGGTTAATGCACAGAACAAGGCATTCATCGCTTTGGCGTCAAGGTTCGCATTCTTCTTTTGATCCTCACTCCAAGCGTTGTAGTTGGTTGTTGGCTTGGTGTACGATGCTTCTACGATGTTTCAAAGTTCGTAGTTGAGCAATTGCAAGTAGATCTTCATTCTACACTTCCAATAGTTGTAGTTGGATCCGTCAAATAGCGGTGGACGTTGTGTAGAATGTCCTTCTTTGAATTGTGACGAAGGGAACTCCGTTGCCATCCTTGCTTGTTGTTGTTGACTAGGTATGCAGGGCTTGTATGCCGGTTCAGGGTTCAGATACCAAATGTGAGACCTGCTCTGATACCAATTGTCGGTCCCGATATGATGCCAAATGTGAAACTTGCTCTGTTGGCACTTATGGATCTAAAATACGAAGTCAACACAAATACTAAACAAAGAAGGATTAAAGTTAATCAAATAAATAAACTTACAATAAAGGAAATCAAATCTCAGCCCTGGTTCGGTCCTCGTGACCTACATCCAGTCCCCAAGCCACCCGCTTGAGATTTTCCTTTATTCTTGATTTTGTACACCCAAAATCACAACCATGCACACCACTTGACAAATCCCCTTTGCCAAATGTGTACACCTTCTCTCTAACCAAGAGAACAAACTCCACCTTGTACAACTTGCTTCTACACCAAGAAGACACCCGTGTACAATGATTGTTTTGAGTATCACAACACTTTCCTATAAGCCTTGGTATTGTGTATGAACGTGGACAAGGTCTAGTATAGGAGAAAAACTTCAGAGAACTTCACTAGAGAATCAGAATTTGGTGAAGAACTGAAGTGGGAACAGTTTTCAGAATTGGCAGAATTTTTGATTAGAAAACTGAAGATTAGGATTGGTATTTTGTCTTAGATTAACAACCCTATTTATAGCTGCACTCTAGGAGTAGTTAGGGTAGTTAATAGGTGCCTTTTGAATGTTCAAACGTTGGTGAACGTTGCAAAAAATACCAGAATACAAAAACTGTCCAACAGTCAGAAACTGCCTATAGTCGACTTGCCTTTTGAGTTAGTTGACTATACTAGGCAATTTTTCAAGGAGTAGTCGTCTAGGTTTGGGTATAAGTCGACTAGGTCATGAAAAGTTCAAGTGATAGGTTTCTGGATAACTGAATCAAGTCGACTGCAACTCCTTTATAAGTCGACTGGATCATGGATTAGTCGACTAGGGGAATAGGTTTAGTCGACTACAATTGCTATTAGTCGACTAGGTTGTCTGTCAAGTCGACTAATGGACAAACAGAGAGTTGGGTCTAAATTGAGACACAGGATTAGTCGACTAAAAGTTGGGTCAAGTCGACTATACAAGTGATTAGTCGACTATAAGAGACTATAAGTCGACTATAGGTCTATGATATATGTGTGTGCATCAAGGCTTTTGACATGCTATTTTATAATTACAAAACACATCATATCAACTCTCTTTGGGAAGTCTTGATCATGAAGAACTCTTGATATATCTTGTGCTAGAGCTCTAAATGAAATGTTTCACAAATATCTTCATCAAAACATGTTCCAACAATTAGCAGAATGGTCGGCCACCCGGTCGACTGAGAAAACCCGAGAGCTCTGCAAACTCAATCGGTCGACCGGTCGGTCGGCCGATCTCTGATGCGGTCGACCAGTCAGTCGATCTAACTCAAGTCACATGGGCTAGTGCACATCTTGTGCACGTCGGTCGACCAAGCCTTGCTTCGGTCAACCAGTTGGTCGACCGCCAGCAGCCCAAAAAACAATTTTAACAACTTTTTAAAATACATCTTAAATTCCATAAAATCTCCATAAAATACACCAAAATAAGTTCATTGAAATACTTTTACTTTGAAGTACAAATATGTATGATTAAAAATCAACACATATTACAAGCGTGTGAACTAATATTGAGGCATAGATTTAAAGTTTAAAACAAAAAATATATTATTCGAAAGCCAAACCTTTGTGTGTGTATAAGCTTGAACAATCCACAACTAATCTATCCTTTACATTTTATCTTAAAATAAAAATCTTAACACTTACGAAATCTTGACTCAAGTCTTCAATTGAAAATCTTCTCTTCATCTCGACTTGATCCATGAGCTAGACTTCTCATTGAGTACTGGATGTGATCTTGAAGTGCGAGCTCTTGAATCAACACGTGCTAAATTCAAAACGTGACTTTGAATCTTTTGTTGAAGCTAAACACCAACTAAGATTCATAAGTATAATAACTACATGAGTTAATCATCATCAAAACTAGAGTGATGGGCCTTTGGGCTAACAAATATTTCTAGAGGCTTCTACGATGGACAGTCTGGTATCTCTTACTATCGTGGTAAGTATTCTTTCACTCTTAAGAGTTATAATGCCCTGATTCCGCAAGTACGGAGATGTTATTGTGACGTTCAAATGCAGGGCGAAAATACTCTCACATATATACGCTAAGCATTAGTGCATGCAAGAATCAGAGTATGAAAGCACAGTGATAATATAAATTTCAATAAAATAGTACAAGTATATAGTTGTCACGGAGCATGATTCAATATTACATGAATATTACATCGCCAGAAGGTGTAAAAGTATGATTTACAAGGAGATTTACTAAGTCGGAAGCTGAGAGAGGCTCACGAGCAGGAAAAGAAAAAACTTAAGAGCCGGTCAAGAAGGGGCTGGAAGAAAGAGGTATGGACTATATATCGCTGATCCACCACACTTTTGTTGCGCAAAGAAGCTCCATGGGAGAGGTCCGCTACGTTCCATGCTCCGGGATCTGGATACGTAGGTCCAAGGGTTGTCAGAAAGTAACCCAACGAGTACGTAAAATGAAACCAAGTGGCGTGCACAAGAAAGCACATGTTTACCGGAAAGTGAGTCGTGTACTTAAGTCATGCATGCAAGTAAAAAACCAGTAAACATAAAGGTAACAGAAAATTAGTATAAAACAACAAGTAAGTCATGAGATAAATACAGTAATATAGAGGTAATATCTGGCAAGAGGCAAACAGTGTATGTAAAATCAATAATAATCAATATCGTTTATTATTTTAGTCATTCCCTACCAACAACCCTACCACTGGCTATCCATACCGGAGCTTCTACTCCGACAGGACTCATCCGAATTACGATTCCTGGCATCATTACTCGAAGGAGGAAGTGATTAAATAACACACGTTCCTGATATTGCATATGGAGTGGGGCACGTGTAGACTAGTAACGAGGACAGCAAGAATAAATACTATAGTATAGAAATAATATACAAGTGGCGGGCATGATAACTTAATTATATAACAATAGTAATAATCAGTATCATCTGTTATTTTAATCATTTTCTTCCAGTGTCCCCGAATGAGGTTTAACCTGCACACAAAAATGATAGTTTAGAAATTAAGATTGAAACATGTAAGGTACTCAATACTATCGTGATAGCAAATGGCTATGCAGGTCGTGATCCATAAGGAGGAACTAGCGATGGAGGTTTTTAAGTAAGTTCATTTCTTTTGAGTTTACAAAAATATGTTAGAAATTTCTTCTCAATTTTAGAAAAAGAAAACAAAAAGGTTACGTTAGAAGATGTGAAGAAGATGGTAAAAGAAAAGATGATGATGATGTTGTTGTTTTATTTACAAAAGAAAAGGAAAACTAAATAGAGAGGAGAATGTTGGTTTTGGAGTAGAATTTTAAATTAAGAATTAAAAGAAAATTAAGAATTCTTACTTACCTCTTTCGTGCTTATATACCTTGGATCCGTCGTTACGACTTACCTAGTCTTTGAAGGCTATCAAGCATGGCGTGTAGAATCTTTCCCGTTCTCGAACTACACTACGAATAAAAGAGAAAGCTAAACTAGTAAAGGAATGGTTGTTCATTACCATAGGCCATCAAGGGCACTTGCAATGGCGAAGCAGTCTCGAGGTTATCAGATTCACTTGGATTGCGAACACATCAGAGGAAAGCAAACAAAAACAAGAGTAAAAAAGAAAAAGAAGCCTTGATTTGATTCAAATAATAATGAAAGAAAAGACTTACTTACACTAGTGTTACCCTCAGTACAAGCTTGCTCTCATTTCTCATTGAAACTCTCCTCTCCTCTCAGTTACATAAAAAAATGAAAATTACATTAAAAGAGAAAGAAGAACCTAGGTTAAACCTATATAAAAATCTATTCTACTCTCTACTTCCCCTCCCCCTGCCTCTGATGTGTGGGGTATTTATAAGATAGAAATGGATAAGGAAACTTAGTCCAAAGATAGGGGGAGCTGGCTATTTCTAAATTTGAATCCTCCCCTTATTTTCAAACTTGATTTGATGTGGATATTCAATTCTGATTTGCACCTTATTGGCGTATTAATTGCTGAATATAACTTATGAAATGATAGAATTAGAAACAGTGATCAACGTAAAAGTTGTAGCTCTTTAAGTCTTCTTTTTGGATCATCTTGTATCATCAGATTTGAGTTTCGATAATGAAAGTTATGATTCAAATACTAAAATTTATTCAGTCTGAATCTGAGTCTAAATTGCTTTATCTCATCCGTTGATCTTCTCTCTATTTATTTATCTCTTTGAATTTTGAATTTCAGCTTTAGATTTGATCATCTATCTCTTTATTCTCAGTGAAACCGATAAGATCTTCTTCTAATCCATTTTTCTTTAAATTTGAATGATAATATCTCATCTGATATACCCGATCTTCAGATAAAATGGCCTTTAGAACCTCTGGATTTGAATCGATCCCCTTTCTTTTGAACTTTTAGATTTAACTGGATAAATATGTCTATCTCTCTTTTTCTTTCTTAATTATTTTACACGTCATTAAACATGAAAATACATTAATACCAGAGTTTTATTTTAAAAAAATGCAGAAGTATGACACATATGATATGAAAACATGCAACGCACGTGTGTGATCACACCCTCACACCTATCTTTTACTCGTCCTCGAGCAAAACATCAAAACTAAACCTAAGAATATATTAAACTACTTTTGTAGGTCACATGATTGCACCGAGCATATGCAACAAGCCGCTAAACCTCTAGGTTACCCCTAGAGGACGAGTTTTATTTCATGAGGGTTTTCAGTGGATTGCACCCACAAAATCCATAAAAAAAAAGAAACAAAGTGTTAGTATTTTTTAAAAGCACTTTGAAAAGGAGAGAAAATATTTGAAGTATTATTGTAAGAGTTCAAGTAATCTTATAAGTTACAGAAAAACTGAATTTTTCATTCCTAAACTTAGTCTTTATTCAAAAACTTGATATCAATCAAGGTAAGGAGTCAACTGTATTTCTTATCTCGTCTATTACTTTACCCTAAGTCATATGCACCTTCGTCATCGTGAAATTTTGACTAAGGGTTCTTTCACTCTAACTCTTATGCCTTATTTATTTATTTATATATTTGGTGCTATTATTCCTTAGTTCTATTGGGCTTTCTAATCTGCCCATGTAACGAGTCTTTAATCGGTGACTCCCAAACCAGACGGTCTTAGGGCACCGTGTGAGAAAACACCCCCAGAGACTTAAGAACTCAAGCAAATAAGGCCACAAAATTAGGGATTTTATTATATGAACTACTTTTAGTCATGAATATTCATGCATTATGAGGCACAAATACTCAGCTTAATCAGAGGATTTTTGATATAAGTATATATTTTTTTCTTTTTTTTCTTTTTTTATATAAGACATAATAATCTTTGTTTTTGAACCCTAAGTGTGTAAGTGTATAAAACATGCATATTTTATCAAGGTAAAAATCAAGACTAAATTATTTTTTCAAATTTTCTTCCTATCTCTAGAAATCAAACAAATAATTTTATTTTGACCAAGTATAAGAAATCCTAATTATGATTCTCCCATTCCTTAAAATTGACTTAATTTCTTACAAAAAATATGTCAAAATATTGTTCTCTTTTCAAAAAGTTTTTTTAAAGAAGGAAAAATGTTAATTTTTTATTTTAAATAAAAGGAAAATCTATGTTATGTTAGAACTCTCCCCCACACCTATCTCATGCATTGTCCTCAATGTATGAATTAATGCATAGATGCATGAAAAGAAAAAAAGAAGGAAAAATATTACCTTAAGGTGGTGGTTCTGGTGGCGGTCGGATTGGGTCAAGCGTTGCTACCCAATCAAGATAATATGATGGTTCACGAAACCCACATTTATTGACCTCTTTTCTATTTACATATTCACAGTCTCAAATATGAATAGGATCACGAAAGATCCTATCATGACCCTTATTTCCTTCATACGGCCAATCTTGAAAATCATTATGGAGTCATTGTGGTCAATACCTTGGTCCAACAATAAAATGTGATTTTGTGGAAGGGATGATTTGGGCTCTGAAATGAAAAGCTCGGGAACCAACACTAACTCAGAAAAATCAACTTTGGGTTCAAGAGTCGCTATTAGTTCAATAATAAGGTCCAAATCAAATAACTTAGGTTCACATTCTCTTCCCAACATTGGGATGTGACTATCCAAAATTGGTGATTCAATTTCCAGATTTATGGGTACGAGAATAAAAGTTGGTTCCGAAATTTGGTCCAAATTGGGTAATGATACCGGAGTCAACATAGATTCAAAAATGAAAATTGAATCACAAGATTGAGGATCAGGGTCACATTCACATTCAAGTTCAATCTCATTGAATGAAAAATACCAATTTGTCCAAAGTATGGAATTGGTCAAGTTCAAATTTGTGTGATGAAATTGACTCTTGATTAAAATCTTCAAGATTTCATGATTCTTTCTTTTTATAAATATGGTTAGAAGTGTCATGAATAGTCAAAGATTGGGTAGAGAGAGTTTTCTTATTCATTCGCATGTTTTCCAATTGACTAAGTCTTGCTTCTATCATATTTAACGGATCACTTTGGAATTGAATCATGAATTTCATACTCTTTTCTAAGTCAATATGTTCTTATTGAAAAATAGAGTAAAGATCTTTGATTTGAAAATTTTGATGAGCTTTTGAGTCTTCTAGAATTTGAATTCGTCGCTCAAGCTCTTTTAAGGCTTCCATCCTCTCTTCCCAGTCAATTGATTCTTCTAATGGTTGCTCAGGAGAAGGAGTATATGAAGCTGGATATTGGTAAGGTTGTTAACAATATGACTCGGGAGAGTTGTATCCCCATTGACTCTGTGAAGAGTAGTGATGATTATTCAGTCTTGTTCATAGTATTGAGACTAGGGCATGTATTGATTCGGATAAGACCAATCCGGCACACTAGGTTGGTTAAAGTTATGATATACCGGGTTGGTAATATCTAAAAAAGAGGTTGGGGTGTAACATGTTACTATAAAAATTGAAAAAATTGTTGTTATAAGCCATATCACACAAGAAATGTCAAAAACAAATAAAGAAAAATAAACAAATAAACAGACAAATAAAAAAAATCTAATCTAAGTTAGGGTAGACCTTAGACCTAGATGACTCTTAACTTGTTAGACTGCCCACAGGGAGTATATTGTAGAATCTAACCATAAATTAATCACTAGGTAGGGGTAAGATCAGTGGCAGGTATCCGTGCCTAAGCAACGAGCCTAATTATGCCAAACCACTAATCTTCGGGCTTTCGCCCCTTAATCCCCAACCATAAACACCGATTTGGCAAGAGTCATCTTCTAACAACTTTTCCCTTAGGTCAGTCTCTTATCTGAGTCCGAGATGTCCCTAGGGCCAACGTCTACGCAGTCTTAATTAGGCTTGGGTTAGTGAGTGAGGAGATTATTTGTGGGCTAAGGAGGGTAATAACTTCTCCACCTTATCTTGTTTATAGGACAAGCCCTTAGTTCAGTTTAGTACAGTGTGCAAGTATATAGAAAAGTAACACTCAAGCAATATTTCATATAATAATGAATCTTATACTAAATGTTATGCATGCATACCTTTGCTCCAACACTTTTCAACAGTAATGTAAAGGATAAATGAATTAGACACGAGCCTAAATGCAAGTCTAAACCATTTTTAATATTTAAAAACAATCACTTTATTGTTGAATTAAATATAGTGTTCAAAACAAATTAACAAGAAAATGTAACACATGCAGAAGCTATATTTTGCAGTGTGAAAGCACCTGCAAAAAGATCAATTAGTAGTGCACCACAAATGCCGCGAAAATACGGCAAGTGGTGTCTGCCAAGTGGTGTGCAGGGACAAACACACGTGTATCTATAAATCCAAAGAGAAAAGCCAGTATAGAAAACCATGTGTGATCACAGACACACAAGAATATACAGTGAGACATCAAGTAATGTGTCAAATACAAATGTGGATAAAACCAGTTACACAAGCTCAAACTTTGAATTTATGAGATTGATACGTCGAGGAGATAATTCAAACAAAGAAACCCATCTATATACCATATACCCCATGTCACCATCATCTGAGTTCATACAACCTGAGCTGCCCTAAGCGCAGCAGAACAGGAATGTCATGAGTAATTATTGTGTCACAGAGATCCTATACAGGTGATGGATATGATAACTTAATAGTACAATAATAACAATCAGTATCGCTTGTTATTTTAATCATTTCCTTCCAGTGTCCCATACCACTGGCAGTTCATACCGGGTCCGCACTCTGGTAGAACCCAATCCGAACTCTAGTATACGGACACTATTATTCGAATGAGGAAGTGATTCAACAATACTCGCTCCTAATTTTATTATTATTTGGTAATTAAGTTATATCTGATGCAGGGTCATGTGTTGAGTCTGCCAGTACAATCAGTAAATAGGAGGTCAGGAAATCTTGTATAGCAACCTAAAATCATATTTATAAAACATGATGTCCAGCTCAAGTTATATAGCATGAATTGTTGGACTATAATAACATGGCAAGTCATGTGCAGGAGTAAGTTAATGTGCTATAATTTAGGTTATCCAATAATAAAGTTCAGTACCGTCTAATATTTCAATCATCTCCTCACCAATTTCTCACACCACTACCCTATTAGAACATGTACTCCAGTAGAACTCATTTGGATCTTACTAATACCCTAACGAAGGAGAGACTAAATATCCCACATTCCTAATATTATTATTGTTACGTCTCCGGTGCTGGATCAAGAGGGCAGGAAAACCACAGACGCGATAGTGGATACCCAGAGATGGCCCCCACGGATGCCAAGAGGTGGCCCTCATCACGTGTATGGTGTGACACTTTGCTCCGTGTGACACTTAGCTCCATATATATGCATTCCAGTTAACAGGTGCAAAGAGGACGCGATGTGGATACCTAGAGGTGGCCCCCACGGATACCAAGAGGTGGCTCCCACCAGGTGTGTGGTATGGCACTTTACTCTGTGTGGCACTTAGCTTCACTCGCCACCCCTCTGGTTTTAGGTACATGAGATGTGATGCCAGTAACAAGTCAGGAGTTAGATAGCACTTGTCGGGTGATTAACAAGTCAGTTGACATAATACCAGAAAACATATAATTAAATATTTCAAACTCTTCATAACCAACAAAAGAATATATAGAGCATGATAGTCAAGCACAATCAAGCGGAGCTAAACACGATGGAGGCACGTCTAGCGAACAATGTCTACTCACTAAAGCACTTGGCAGAGATACCAAGATGACTCGGCTTAAAATACGAGTTTAAAATCTGGCAGAGTTTCGCCTAGGCCAGTCTAATGATAAAGCACCGAGCGCTAAACACGTCCATCAGGCGGATCTGAGAAACCTAGAGGGTCTAATTGCACTCCTCTTTCGAGAAAATGGGCGAGAGCCCTGCGAGAGCCCGAAGGGCTGAAAGTAAGCTCGGGGTTTAAACGTACTCTTGGTAGCTACCACGAAACCCACAAGAGTACAACGCTCAAAATCTATTGGCCAGCCATCCCAGGGGTGGGCAGAAACCCCGAGGCTATACAAGGGTACCTGCACGATTAGAACTAGACACGCACACAAACATGATAACAGTGTTGGCCCAGAAGCCTTCCACTCTAGTTTTAATGATGATTAACTCAAGTAGTTATGTTTAGTAATAATCCTGTGATGTTTAGTTTCAGATACTTAACTAAGATATTAGTAGGTGATTAGCTTCAACAAAGGTGTTTTGGAGCTTTTACATGGTGATTCAAGAGCCTGAGCGTCAATGTTCATACCTAGTACTCGTTGGAGTCAAGCTCGGTGGATCACGGTTTGGATCGAGTCAACTTGGAGATGGCGCTCTACAAGAAAACTTCGGTACATAGTTTAGTTTATGTTTTAGATCCATTTGTTAAAAATTAGATAGTGTGATATGCTCAAGTTCACAACACACACACGTTTCATGGTTTGGTTTTGGTTTTCGGTTTTTGTTTAACCGATCTTGGTTTCATGAATAGATAGAATCAAAACAAGTTTACATGGTTTAATGTATATTAGATTTGTTCTATATACATGTATGCTTCAACTATTTAAACAAACTTAGTTTGATAGTCTATTTCATGAGTTTGGAGTTTTAGTATTTTAACAAAACTTATTTTTGGATTTATTTGTCAAAAACATTGATATATATCTTTATATGTATATTGGATTATATCCATATACTATATGCTTCAAGTTGTTTCAAATATCATGTTTTGTATTTGGATGAGTTTTGGACAAAACGAATTTTCAATTCAAAAATCCAAGTTTTGGAAAACACGAGTTTTGGTTTTCGGCAAAATTTTCATAACACAAAAAGAGTTCAAAATGTGTGTAACTTGGTTTGATTTTTACTCAAACAAGTTTGTATTTCAAAGAGAATATAAGAACTTATTTTTGTGGATTTTTAGAGATTTTATGGGATTTATTTGACAAATAAAAACTCAGTTTTCAAATCCCTTATTTAGTCTGCCAGGCCTTGGCGGTCGACCGACCGGTCGACCGGACCAGGAGCTGATTGACCGGAATGGTCGACCGGACGTGCACACAAACGTGCACAAGGCCATTTGGTTTGGCCGGTCGACCGTGCGGTCGACCGACTGCAGTATCCTTACTCTCGGGTAAGGACGGTCGACCGGACGGTCGACCGGAGGTTGGCAACGGTCAAATTTCGACCATTGGCCGGTCGACCGGATGGTCAATTCTGACCATAATTGCTGCCAATGGCTAGTTTTTTCAAATGGCTATAAAATGGGTTTTCTCTTAATAGTTTTTAACAAGTTTTTGGAGAGCTTATTTTCTGATCTTACTAGTGTTTTTGCAGCAATCAAAAAGAAGTTTTGGGCTCTAAAGTTTACACTTGATTTGGTATTTTTCTAGAGTTTGGAAAATCAAAGAAAAGTGATTTTGGGAAAAGTGTTTTTGGTTCAACTTCTTCATTCTTATTTCTAGTTTTTCCCAAGAATTTTCTTTGAGTATTTATTTTTCATTCCTTTGGTTTTTCTCACACTTGAGCTTATTATCCTATCATATCTATTAGGATCTTTGTTTTGTGAGAAAGAATTGGTTTGTGGTCTTTTGATCACTAAGTTGTAAGCCCTCATACTTTGTGTTATCCCTCTTGGGTAGAGGTTGATTTGTGGAGTGGTGGCTTTGTGCCCTATCCCTCTAGTGAGAGGTTGATTGGTTGTGTGGCTTTGTGCCATCCCTCAAGTTGTGAGATGATCGATTTGTGGTGGCATTGTGCCTAGCCTCTAAGTGTAGAGGTTGTTTTGATTGAGAGAGGAGTTGTGTACTCCATATTGTAATTGCCCCAAATCCTCAGTGGAGGTTCCTTGTATGGGAGTCCTTTGTGGACGAGTTAGTGAAAATCCTTCTGTGTGAAGGCGGGGACGTAGAGCTGGGTGCTCGAACCTCGAAACAAATCTCGGTGTTTGCGTTTGATCCATTGACTCTAACTCTCTCTATTACTTTGAGCATTGCATCATATTGTCATATCATATATATGCTTGTGTTGTTTGTGTTTGCCTCACTTGTGTTTAACCACGAGAGCTTCATATAGCGCATCAACTCTTATTCAGAGGAATCAAGAGGAGTTAGTCCAGAGCCCTTCACTGAGAATTCGGCCACACTCGTTGGTTGCATTAAGTGTTGTTGCAATTAAGTTTTTAATTTTCGTATTTTGTTCATTAGATTAGTCATACACCTATTCACCCCCTCTAGGTGTACTTTCAATTGGTATCAGAGCCTACGCTCCTGATATTAGGTTTAACCACCTAAGAGTGTGATCTTGGTTGCTAATCTACATTTGCATTTGCATTTGCATTTGCACACATATTGTTTGCACTCATAGATGTCCCTCCCATGTTTGATATCTCTAGACTTGATATATGGAAGGTTCTGATGAGTTGTCATTTAAAAACCCTAGGTTATAGAGTTTACCTTGCCATTACCAAGGAATCCTACCTTAGTGATAGCAGGCATATAGAGGCTAATGCACTAGGCACTAAAGGCACTTAGAGCATCTCTTGATAAAGAATATTTACATGTGTTTTCACACTATGAGTCCGCTTTTACAGTATGGAGCATTTTGACATCTCCCGAGCTACCAACGCTAATCGATAAGAAGAGGAGATCTAGGAGAGACAAGTCCGACGAACATTGCTTCATGGTCTAAGGGAATGACTCCCTTGAGGTACAATCGGAAACTCAACTAGATGCTAGCACTAGTTCCTATTACAATGAGTGTTTAGAGGCACAAGCCATGAATGATGAACTTGCTAAAAATTGTGAAAATTTGATTTCAAAATACAAACTTTTGAAAAAGGAAAGTCTTGGTTTAAAAAAATAAAATAAAAATTTATCTTCTACACTTGAGATTGTTTTGCAAGAAAGGGATGGGATTTCAAGTGAAAGTGACTCGCTTAAATCTCAACTTGATCTTGCACTTAATGAAAATAAAATTTTGAAAAGTAAAAATGATTGTGAATATATTTTGAAAAAAAATGAGGATTTAACTTCAAAACTTGATTTGTATTAAAAGAGAATAATTCCTTGAAAAATAAAATAAATTTGATTTCACAAGAATTGAAAGATTGTTTAAAGAAAAATGCTTCTTTGAAAAATGATTTAGATTCTCATGTTTGCCATGCTAGTGTAGCTTCACCTAGCTTACCTATTGCATGCTCCACTTTATCTTCTAGTATTGAAAATGATATAAATGTTTTGAAGAAAAGTGTTGATTGTTTGGGCTCCACTTTGAGCCATTGTGTTTTGAACCACTCACGGTTGGAATCTATGTTTCGAAAGAAACAAGTTCCATCTATGAATGCACACCATACGCGGCATACACATGCTTCGCACGTTCATGTACACAACACTATGTATGCTCATGTGTACACTTGTACACATTGTGGACGTAAGGGCCACCTTGCTAAGTTTTGCTATGATCGTATACATGATTCAAATTTAGCAACTAAATTTGTTTGGGTTAGGAAAGGAATTAACCCCCATGGACCCAAAAGAGTGTGGGTACCAAAGACCACCCCTGTTGTATTTGATGTAGGTCTGGGCTCTCGCATGACGTGAGAGTGATGGTGCCTTGAGGTGGATGCGTTCTGAGCTTAAAAGAGGACTATTTGGATGCATCACTTTCAAGGGGAGTTTGGTGGGAGGACCACCTTATTTTGGAGACATGGAGAGTTGCCCTCATGGTTTTGGTAACAATCTCTTACTCCTCATTTATTGTTTACATGCTTTTCATATCATTGATTTTTAGCATGTTTTGATGTTTCACGATTAGTAGGTTATATGCCATGATATTTAGATTAGTGATATATATGTTTAGTTATTTGAGACACCCATGTTTAATATGAATTTATACCTTTGTGTTCTCATATTTGTTTTAACTAATGTGTATGTCCTAGATCTATGCATGTGCATGTACATAATGATCATATGTATGTTTATGAGTTTTGTTTTGTTTTGATACTTCATGATTTGAATATATGTTTAGATATTTGTTTTCATTAAGGCTTGGATATATACTAGTACAACTAGTGAGCCACAAATAGATCATTATATGTTTGTACTTGAAAGCTCATTTGTACTCATTAGATGTACTAGTATAGCCTAGTTTTGATGATTCATGCATTGACTTATATTCTCATTTTACATGTTTTTCATGTTTATATATTTAGCTTCATGTATATGTCTATTGTGTCTAAACTATTAGCTATACATATACATCCTTGAGCCACTTGCCTTCATGCATATACTTTTGTGGACTCGTTATGTTTTTTGGATATGTATGTATACTTTAGTTTGTACATGACATACATATGTCTTTGAAGAATTCTAGTTTTGATGATTGTCATGTTTATGGAATATAATTTTGTTTTATTCCTTACTTGAAGGATTTCGTACTAGTGTTCAAATTTTTCTTAAAACTAGTTCATATTCTTCATTGTGGTAGAGCTTTTCAAACATACTATATTTTCAAACCTATTTTTGAAAACCCTACCCATTAAAGGGCGGTTGGTTGGGCGACCATGCCTTGTATGCTTCTTATAGAAAATCCTTTTAAACATGTGCATGAAATGGGTGGAAAGAAATATGAGTTGTACACTTGATCTAATTGTGTTTCAATTGGTATTATTGGATCTTTTCAATTGGTATCACTATTGACATTTTTTTCGTATATTCATATATGTTTCTATATATATATATATATATATATATATATATATATATATATATATATATATATATATATATATATGATTACACTTCAAATAGTATCAATTTCGATTGGTATTCAATTTTTCATACATATATATATGATTTATTTGTGCTTACTATATCTCTATATCCTTGAGCACAAATTTTAGTTATGCTAAGCTTGATTTCTAATGACTATTATATTTCAATTAATTATATTTCAATTGGTATCTTATACAAGCTTATGCATCATTTTATTTGGTATTTCATAAAGGGAGAGAAAATTTATATTTCACTCCCACACTTTATGTTGAAATATGATTAAAAAAAATGATATTGATTATTTTTGGTATCATATGCTTTTAATAAAAAAAATTACTTTCAATTGGTACTAATCTTTACATATTGGTATCAAGATTACCTATAAGTTTACTTACAATTGGTATCAAAATTTTTGATTAAATACTTCAAAATGATTTATTCACTTACAATTTGTATTTAAATTTATATTAAAATATTTGTTTTATGTACCACATTATGTACTTTCAATTGGTATATTTCATTGATATCATGATGCACTAAATTGATATATTTTTTCTTACAATTGGTATCATAACGTTTTGATTAGTTTTCACCCCTCATTTTTATTTTTGTTTAAGACAAAAAGGGGGAGAATATTGTTTTCTTTAACCCCTTTGTTGATGATTGACAAAAAGGGGGAGAAGTATTTGAGTTTATATACATGAGTTTATATGCATGTTTATTGTTTAGTGATTATCTTTCCAATTGGTATCAAGAATTTTGTTTTATTGATTGGTATCAAGAGGCTTTGATTGGTATCAAGAGCTTAAGTTTTTTCATTGAAATTTTTATGGTATCAAAAGCAATTATTTAAGAACATGTTTATTTTAAAAAGGAAAAAGAATTTTTATTTTAAAAAGATAAAGGAATTTATTTTAAAAGTTTGGTATCAAGAGCATGTTTATTTCATGTTTGGTATCAAGAGCATGTTCATTTCATTGTTTTTATGCATGTTGATGCATATCCATGTTTAGTATTCATTGCATATATTTATTGTTTATTGCTATGCATGAGTTAAGGGGAGCTTCTTTGAAGCTTAACTTTAATCCATGCATATATAACTCCATGAGTTTTGTTATCATCAAAAGGGGGAGATTGTTGGCCCAGTGGCCTTCCACTCTAGTTTTGATGATGATTAACTCATGTAGTTATGTTTATTAATAATCTTGTGATGTTTAGTTTCAGATACTTAACCAAGAAATTAGTAGGTGATTAGCTTCAACAAAGGTGTTTTGAAGTTTTCACATGGTGATTCAAGAGCCCGAGCGTCAATGTTCATACCTAGCACTCGTTGGAGTCAAGCTCGGTGGATCACGGTTTGGATCGAGTCAACTTGGAGACGGCGCTCTACAAGAAGACTTCGGTATATAGTTTAGTTTATGTTTTAGATCATTTGTTAAAGATTAGATAGTGTGATATGCTCAAGTTCATAACACACGCGTTTCATGGTTTGGTTTTGTTTTCGGTTTTTGGTTTAACCGATCTTGGTTTTCATGAATAGATAGAATCAAAACAAGTTTACATGGTTTAATGTATATTAGATTTGTTCTATATACATGTATGTTTCAACTATTTAAACAAACTTAGTTTGATAGTTTATTTCATGAGTTTGGAGTTTTGGTATTTTAACAAAACTTATTTTGGATTTATTTGTCAAAAACATTGATATATATCTTTATATGTATATTGGATTATATCCATATACTATATGCTTCAAATTGTTTCAAATATCATGTTTTTGTATTTGGATGAGTTTTGGACAAAACGAATTTTCAATTCAAAAATCTAAGTTTTGGAAAATACGAGTTTTGGTTTTCGGTAAAATTTTCATAACACAAAAAGAGTTCAAAATGTATGTAACTTGGTTGATTTTTACTCAAACAAGTTTGTATTTCAAAGAGAATATAAGAACTTATTTTTGTGAATTTTTAGAGATTTTATGGGATTTATTTGACAAATAAAAACCCAGTTTTCAAATCCCTTATTTAGTCTGCCAAGCCCTGGCGGTCGACCGGACTAGGAGCCGGTCGATCGAAACGGTCGACTGGACGTGTACACAAACGTGCACAAGGCCATTTGGTTTGGCCGGTCGACCGTGTGGTCGACCGACTGTAATATCCTTACTCTCGGGTAAGGACATTCGACCGGGCGGTCGATCGGAGGTTGTCAACGGTCAAATTTCGACCGTTGGCCGGTCGACCGGATGGTCAATTCTGACCATAATTGCTGCCAACAGCTAGTTTTTTCAATGGTTATAAAATGGGTTTTCTCTTAATAGTTTTTAACAAGTTTTTGGAGAGCTTATTTTCTGATCTTACTAGTGTTTTTGCAGCAATCAAAAAGAAGTTTTGAGCTCTAAAGTTTACACTTGATTTAGTATTTTTCTAGGGTTTGGAAAATCAAAGAAAAGTGATTTTGGAAAAAGTGTTTTTGGTTCAACTTCTTCATTCTTATTTCTACTTTTTCTCAAGAATTTTCTTTGAGTATTTATTTTCCATTCCTTTGGTTTTTCTCACACTTGAGCTTATTATCCTATCCTATCTATTAGGATCTTTGTTTTGTGAGAAAGGTTTGTGGTCTTTTGATCACTAAGTTGTAAACCCTCCTACTTTGTGTTATCCCTCTTGGGTAGAGGTTGATTTGTGGAGTGGTGGCTTTGTGCCCTATCCCTCTAGTGAGAGGTTGATTGGTTGTGTGACTTTGTGCCCATCCCTCAAGTTGTGAGGTGATCGATTTGTGGTGACTTTGTGCCTAGCCTCTAAGTGTAGAGGTTGTTTTGGTTGAGAGAGGAGTTGTGTACTCCATATTATAATTGCCCCAAATCCTTAGTGGAGGTTCCCTGTATGGGAGTTCTTTGTGGACGAGTTAGTGGAAATCCTTCTGTGTGAAGGCGGGGACGTAGAGCTGGGTGCTCGAACCTCGAAACAAATCTCGGCGTTTGCGTTGATCCATTGACTCTAACTCTCTCTCTATTACTTTGAGCATTGCATCATATTGTCATATCATATATATGCTTGTGTTGTTTGTGTGTGCCTCACTTGTGTTTAACCACGAGAGCTTCATATAGCGTCTCAACTCTTATTCAGAAGAATCAAGAGGAGGTAGTCTAGAGCCCTTCACCGGGAATTCAGCTACACTCGTTGGTTGCATTAAGTGTTGTTGCAATTAAGTTTTTAATTCCGTATTTTTTTCATTAGATTAGCTGTACACCGTTTCACCCCCCTCTAGGTGTACTTTCAAACAGAACATGACAGGTAATGCCCGACGATCAAATAAGCGAAGCTAGACAAGTTAGAGGGAGGTAGCGTGCAGGGCTAGAGGCTATTACGCTCGGTGTAGTTACCACTCGTGACGATGCCACGATAACGTACAGCTATCACTCACGACATAACTACACTCAAGCGGAGTTAGCAGGAACACACTGTGTGATAGACTCACCTACCAGGCGGAGCATGAGATCTTGAAAGTTAAACGCAACCTGAAGGTTGGGTATAGAAAGTCCGGAGGTTGAACGCAGCCCAAGGGCTGGGTATAGTACCTGCATGAGTGTTAGTATCGAACACACACATATAATCAAGCAGTAATAGATAATATCACAAGTATAATATTTGTACAGGAAGTAAACTACTCTGATATAAGCATCATCAAAGGCATAATATATGTACAGTCCTAGACACTCGGTCACATACAAATATAAGTACACGATCCACATAAATACAATTTACAACACGGGGAAATAAAATACATAAACTCCCCAAAAATACAACTCAACCCGTCGAAGCAGGGAAACCCAATAAGAAGGCAATGACACTCGCTATAAATCTTCGAAAAACGTCAAAAATTCTGGATATCCAATTCAACGTGCACATTCTCAATATAATAAAATATAATTATATATTTTTAAATAGAGAATAAGAGAGAGGAGAGAGAGAAAAAAGAGAATCAAGAAAGGGAGAGGGACAACAAGAGAGAGGGAGAGCAGAGAGAAACTAAGCGTGGGAGAGAGAGAAAAACTGGGAGATAAAGGGGCAGGCCATGGCCTGGCTCTGGCCTGGGGAGAGAGAAAGAGAGAAAGGGAAACAAGGAGGGGGAGAGAGAGTGAGTGAATAAAAGAGAGAGGGGAGAGAGTGAGAAGCCCACAGCCAAGTGGGGCCCAGGCCGGGCTGACCACTGGCCTCCGGCTGCTGGCGGCGCCCCGGCCGTGCTACCGGTCCTAGGGTGGCCGGCCAAGGAGGAGTGGGGGAGGTTGGGTGTTGGATGGTGGTGGGTTAGGGTGTTGATGGAGGTTGTAGTGGTGAATTTTGGAGGTGGTGGTTGTTGGGGTTTTTTTGATAGTGGTAGAAGGTGGCTGTGGGGGAAGAGTTGAAGGAGGAGAAGTGGTGGAGAGGTGATGGAAGTGGTGATGGTGGTGATGGATTGAAGAAGAAGAAGAAGAAAAAGAAGTTGGAGATGGTGGTGATGCTTAGTGGAGTGGATAGAGGAGAAGAACGAGGAGATGTGAGTTGGTTGGGGAGAGAGAGAGGAGGCCGAAGTGGCCGTTAGCCTAGGGTGGCTCATCGGAGGCAGAGGTGGTCGACCTCTTGAGGATGAGAGAGAGGGTTGAGGCGAAATTGAAAAGTGAGTGAGAGAGAGAGAGATAAAATGAAAGGGAGAGTGATGATTTAGGGAAGAGATGGAGATTGAGAGAGAGAGAGAGGCAGAATCTGGGAGAAGGGAGCAGGGGCTGCGCTCCCTACATCGGGCAGCAGGGGAAGAAGAAAGAAAAAAAAAAAAGAAAGAAGAAGGAAGAAGATAAAAGGAGGGGGAGATATTTGTGGGTTGTTGTGTGGAGGAGAAAAAAGAAAAAAGAAAAAAGAAAATAAAGGAAAAAGATATGTGGAGAAAAAGGGAAAAAAAGGAAAAAGGAAAGGAAAAGAAAAGAAAAAAGAAGGAAAATATCTGGGTATTAACTCCGGATCTAGAAAAATACCGAAAATACTGAAAAAGTCAGAAAAATAGAGTAACTCAGAAAGATCTCAAAAATTTTATAAAAATAGTAAATATTATTTTAAGCCACATGATGAAATCGATTCAAGAAATTCAATCCCGTTTTCAAAACAAAAATCTTAGAATCTACCGACGATGCAGGTCGGCACCAAATCCGGTCAAGTTTTAATAAATTCAGAAAAATTCACAAAAATGTGCTTAAATAGAAAATATGATCCTGAGGAACAATGAGAAAGCAATTTCTAAAAATTCAACTCTATTTGTGAATTAAAAATCTAGGAATCGATCGTCGGCACTGGTTGATACCGGTTTTGAAGATTTTGTAATTTAATTCAGAAACTTTCTAGAAAATCATGAAAATTTTAAAATATTAGAAATAATATTTGAAATTGAAATTGGTCAAATCTGAGTACCAGAAAGATTAAATTGACGGGTCTCCGGTTCAAACTAGGGTTGACTCCGAGTACACGAATCTAGATCAAAGCAAAACAATCACATAAATAATCATAAAAAAATGAATACGAAAAGTAAATCTAAAAATATGATCGAAAAATCAGAACAACTGTATCTATGTACGTATTCCGGGAATGGGGTGTTACAAAGATCTCCATCAGTTTCCTCCACATTGTATAAGTTGTCTAATTATTATATATTTTCCAGATTATGTCCATGATAATCGGTTTATGAGGATTAACATGATTATAATAACAGGAGCACATGATACATAAGTACATGATCTTTGTATATATAAGAGGATAGAAAGTGTCAAGTCCTCGTAAAAATGATAATCAAGAATCAAGTAAGTCAAGTATCATGTAAATAACATGTCAGGTGATAAAACAGTTCGGTAACATGATACAAGAAAATAATATAGATACAAGAAAACAATATACATGAATATTTTAAACTCCTCACAACTATAATATAAATAATAATAGTCATTAAACAACCAAGCGGAATAATAATAGTTATTAAACAACCAAGCGGAGTTAAGCAAGGCTGGAGCGAAGCTAGCGCACAACGCTAGACACCATCACGCTCGGCGTGGCTAACATTCACAGCGTGGCAAGCGCGCACGGCGAAGCGAGCGTACGAGTGTTGTGCTAACGTGCGTGACGAAGCCACGCTCAAGGTGTAGACACGCTCGGACAGAGCTAGCGGTAAAGCGCTTAGCGTTAGGCTCGCCTACCGGCAGAGCTAGAGAAACCCAGAGGATTTAAGCCTGGATACTGTAGTATAAACCGAAGACTGAGTCCGAAGGATGATGTATAGCCTAGAGACTGATGTATAACCCGAAGGTTGAATAGTAAATCATCCCGGAGGTTAAGCCTGAAGACTGAAGAAGAGTGAAGGTACCTTCACAAGCACTAGAATAGGCACACACACACACATACAAGTATTCGCCTACACTATTACAAGCATTCACCACACATAGATACAACATCAACTACAACAATTACAACTTCACCCATATAATTACAATATTGGCCTACACAAATACAAATACAAATACAAGTTACTCACAACCCAACAAGGAACTGTACTCACAACACATAAAATAGTACTCACCTAAGACCAGAACACGATAAATGATCCGAGAATTTGTGAGGAGCGACGATGGCATTAAACGCACAAGTGCGTTAGAGAGAGAATGAGGAGAGAGAGGATAAATGAAGAGACTAGAGAGAACATGAGAAAGAGAGTTGGAGAGAGAAGAGAGAAAGAGAAGAGAGAAAGAGGAGAGAGAGAAGAGTGATAGAGAAAGTGAAAGAGATAGATATAGACAGAAAGAGAACGGACGAGAGAGAACAGATGAGAGAGAGAATGAGAGTAGGGAGAGGGAGAAAGAAAGATAGAGAGAAAGAAAGAGAGAGGGGGGATAGTTAACAAAGATAGAGTGAAAGAATAGAGGAGAGAGAAAGGGAGAGAGCCAAAGGGGTGACACTAGTGGTCGGCGGCGGCCTGGGATGGGCAGCCCGGGGCTGCCACTGGTGGTGGCACGTGGCCAGAGAGAAGGTGGATGGGGTGTTGGTGGAGTTGGTGGTGGGTGGAGGAGTTGGTGATGCTTGCTGTAGTTAGAGGAAGAGGAGAGGGGGAAGGATTTGGTGGTGGGTGGTTGTGTAGGCTGGTGGCAAGGAGGGGATGGCTGCCGGAGATCGTGGCCATGGGGGTGATGGGAATGGTTGGCTGACGGTAAGGAGGAGAGGGAGGTTGTGGCTATGGTAGAGATAAAAGAAGGGGGAGAGAGAAAGAGAGAGCGTGAGTTTAAAGTGAGAGAAAAAATGTGATGGAGAGAGAGTGGAGAGTGGAGGATATGGTAGGGGTAGGGAGGTGTCACCGGAGTAGGGAGGCCACCGGGGAGGTGGGGCCGATCGAGGCTCGCCAGAGAGAGGTTGGGGGCTGGCCAGAGTAAGGAGGCTGGCTATATCTTGGAGGAGAGAGTTGGAGAGATGAGAGAAAGTAGAGAGGAGTTTAGAAGAGAGAGAAATGGATGAAGTAGGTGATGTCAGCCAGGAGAGAGTGGGAGAGGAAAATGAGAAGAGAAGAAAAAAAGAAGAAGAAAGAAGAAAAAAAAGAGAAAGGGGAAGAAGAGTGTAGAAGATGGGGAGAAAATAAAAAGAAAAAGAAAAAAGAAAAAAGAGAAAAAGAAGAAGAAAAAAGAAAAAAAAGAAAAGAAAAAAGGAAAAAGGAAAAAGAAAGAAATAATAAAATAATAAAATAACAAATAAATGAGTCGGGCTCAGGGCTCGCACTGGGCTCAGATTCAGGTATGGGTTCAGGGCCCTAGGGTTGAACTAGCTCCTGTCCATAAAATATGATCAAATACCAAATAAAATACAAAAAATAGAATAATACGAGTGAAAAATAGAGATATGTATCTGGATACATATCCCGAGAACAGGGTGTTACAAGAGTGTAGGGTTGTATTGGGTTGGCTTCGGGCGCTTTGCCCACTGCTGGTCTTTGATGGCATTGAAAATTTCGTTGATGGGGAGACAGAGTGGAGTGAAGTGTTCTTCCATCTTGAAGGCTTGGAGTGGATTCGGTGAGAGAACCGAGAACGCCTATCTTTTGTAGGTGGGTTGCCCCCGATTCGGGTTACTGACATTGATGGAGCTTTATATTGCGACTTCGACTTTTCTCCATTGTTGCCACATTTGAGAGATTGGTTATCGGAGCTCTTCGTTGATTCCTCCAAGTGGATGCAAAACTGGGCTCGGGATATGACCTCACTCATCCGAGTGACGTCATGTTTCAGCAGGTGCTTGTATAAAAGGTGAGAAATTTGCAGTGCGCTGCTGATTGCGAGCGCAGAGACATCTTCACTACAGTTGAGAATTTTGGGAGCTGGTTCTGAAAGTAGCCGATGTACGATTTGAGGTTGTCACTCTGTCTTATTTTGATGGTGAGGAGGTGGTTGTTATTCATCTTGGATTCCCGAGGGAGGCGTATTAGGTGAGGAACCCTCGGTTATCTCCTCGAAATTGTGGAGCGAACTGTCGGTACAGAATAAAGCCAACTGAGGCCACACCTTTCAGACTAAATAGAAAGGTTAGGTATATGAGCAGGTCGTTACAGGAGTATACCACCATCTTGTCTCAGAAATGCCTGATATGCTAGATTGGGTCGCTAGCTCCGGAGTAGTAGTCGAAGGTCAACGTCATGGATTTTTTCAGGAATTCACACTCAGAATTGCTTTGGGGAGAGGGTAATCGGAGACCTTGGCAGTGCCCCATTTTTGGTTCGCTATGGAGTTGCAGCTTGGATTCCTCGATGCGTCTTTGGACCAGCTTGTCGAGGGTTCAGATATAGGGGAACTCCTCGATCCTCCTTCGAGTCTGGTCGTGTTGAACTCCCACTCGGGAACGAGGAGAATCGACCTTATTGTTGGAGCGGTCTTCGTGCAGGGGAGAACTCGGTCTGGACCAGATCAGGTTCATGATGGGCCTATCGACTCGAGTCTCCTCGGTTCCAGGTTCGTCTTTCGACCGCGTCTGGACCTGGCTCTTTGGAGGATGGCGATCTGCGCCTGAAGTTAATTGTTGAGTCATTTCAGCGCCTCTTGTTCATGGACAACATTTTCACGGTCGAGAGCCGCCTACTCCTGATCGCAATCTGATCGGGCTTGTTGGTCCTTCATCTGCTCTTTCATGTCTACGAACATCTGAAGGATCTGGCCTTCGTACAACAGCGACACACAGGCATTGGCGGCTGCCCTTTTAGATCGAGGATGAGCCAGTGTCTTCTCCAACAAGCTCGCGATCGATGGTGTGCAAAGGGATCGTGCCCTCGACAGTGGTGTTGGTCCTGCCTTTGGACATGGCGCCGTTGTGAGCGATCGTTTGTTTCTTCGGGGCCATCAACGTTAGGGGAGAGGTTTTCTGAGGAAGCATAGGGGTTTGGGTTGGATGTGAGGACGATCTCAAATGCAGACTCAAGCTTTCAACGAAAGCACCAATTTGTACTAGATAAAACTCCACCACAAGTAACTGGATGCCCCTGATCGAACTTGTTATAGTACACAGAGAAAGAAGACGTCTTTCAGATTTGGAGCAACGATGCAGTGCCAACCCTCGGGTCTGAGAATCAGTAGTTGGTAAGGAGGGAGGACCGACGGAGGAAACTGCCAATGTAGTGATGGTGGACTGGTAGAGGAAACTGCAAGTGTAGTGTGGTATGTGCTTTGAGGATAGGGAAGCGACCCCGTTCTCGTTGAAGAAGGAGGTGCATTTATACCTAACAGAGGCGATGTAGTAGATGTAGATAGATGCAGATCTTCAACTGTTCGGTTTGAATTTGCAAATCCTCATAACCGCTGAGATTGCATCCGAGTTGTTAGGATTAACGTGCTGGATGTTTATCGGTTGTTATCTCTAACTGCTCTGCTTAGTTATACGGTGGCTCTAAACGAGGGAGATGAAAGAGTAGCATAACAGTTTCACGATTCGAAGAAGTTTGCCTCGACGTGTTCATGGTGATGGATAAAGTCACCACGTCGAGGGGCATTCGGTCTGGAGTCGAGTTTGCTCTGGGTGGTTGTATGACTTTGAACTCCGAGGCGAGAGAAGTCTTTATAAGGCAGTATGGCTTCGGAGCTATAGCTGAGCACTGTCATCAGATTTAGGTGTGGTTGAGATTCCAGAATGGGATCCTGAGAACTTTCCCATGTTCTTGCCACTAGACACGTGTTATGATCCTGACAGGGGGTCAAATTTTGAACACTACACTCATGCAGTTGAGAAGTTAAATTTTCTGACTTGTTGAAAAAGTAGTTTTTTGACTTTTACTAAAATCCTTTAACATTTATTTTTATTAAAAAACACTTGTTTACTTTAAAAGCCATAAACCACTTACGAGAAGTAATACCAAACAATAGCTTTAAACAAGTTTAATGCTATGCTTGAGCTATGCTTGCTGGAGCCAACTCCTCTTCACAGCCAGAATTTACTATACCTGATAATGTCCCATTAAAACATCTGTTGAAGAAGAAAGTCAGGGAACCAGTTGATCCATTGAAGTGCCAGGAGATGGTGATCTTGAAGCCTCCCGTTAAGGGAATCAAGCTAGGAACAAGCGGAAAAAGGGTCCAACTAGGGGTGTTTGGATGCAAGGAAGTGGGCGGAAGTAAGTAAATGAGGAAGTATAATTGCTTACTTCCCTATCTATTCAAGCACCAGGAAAGGAAAATAAGAAAACTCCTTTTCCTTCTCTCTTTTCTCTTTTACACAACCATTTCCTCACGTTCAAAGTGCTAAAGCTAATTTTGTGGTCATATAAATCTCATTTATAATAAGTTATAGCACAAAACAGTTAATTTTTTGATCATGTAAATCTCACTTGCATTCTAATTACAGTCTATTTTTATTTTTCTTAATTAATTTTAATTTTAATATTATTTTGCGGTCAACTCTGTGGTCAACTTTTCCACTTTCACTTTCACATTACCATCCAAACACCGGAAAAGACATAACATTTTCCAAATCACACTTCCTAACAACATCCAAACACCGGAAAACTTATTAACCAATTCTCAAGTTTAAAAGGGAACAATTACCAATTCCTCACTTCCTTACTTTCTCACTTCCACCGTCAACCAAACAGGTCCATAAGAAATTTTTCACTATACATCATTGGCTACTGTGATGAATGAAAAACTGACTGAACAGGATACGAAGGTGCTTAAAGAATCCGATATTGACCCCCTCTCAGAGAGGGTGACTTGATCGCTAGTATCTTTTTTTTTTTTTTTTTTTTTTTGTTTTTGTTTCTTTGTTGTTTTTCCGATTATCGAAAATATATATTTTTTAATACCAAACAAGTTTATACAAAAGGTTAGACAAGCCATCTTCTGGGCCGGTCTAAGAAAAACCCCAAGGCCATGCCCGCGAAAATTCTCAATCGATCGTTCTCGCAGTCCATGCCCCTTTCATTCTCTCCCGCTCCTCTCTCGCTTTCCCCTTTCTCTCCTCCTCCTTCCTCAATTAAATTTAAAAATAAAAAAACTAAGCAAAACTTTCACAACCAGAGCTTGAATCAACCGCCATGAGTCGCTACGACGGCCGCGCCGGCGACTCCGGGTCCTACCGCGATCGCAAGAGGTAAGAAATCCCTCCCAAACCCTAAACCCTAAGTTAACTAACCCGAGCAAATTCACCAATCTCAACCCCCCAATCGGCTTTCTTTCAGCGATTACTTGAGGGGATTCGAGTCCTCCGGCAAGAGAGAGCTGGCCGCGCCCTCTGCCGCCGACCTGGATGGGCTGACCCCCTTCGAGAAGAACTTCTACGTGGAGTCCCCGGCGGTGGCCGCCATGACCGAGGCTGAGATCGAGGAGTACCGGCGGAACAGAGAGATTACGGTCGAGGGGCGCGATGTTCCGAAGCCTGTAAGAGAGTTTCTAGATGTCGGGTTTCCCGGTACGTGAGCTGTTATTGCAGCATTTAATAGGTGTTTTTTTAATAAAAATTCCATGTTCTACTTTAATTTGAGGATAAAAATTTCCCTCATTTTGGTATTGTGCAATCCTAATAGGCTAATATGCTATTGTTTAAGTGCATGCTACGACTTACACATAGATGATTTTTCTAGTCACTACTATTTTTCCCCTCAAGTGATTATTGGTTCATGGGCTTCAATCCCATTTGGCCTTAAAGCTTATTTTGTGCGATGTAGATTAACTCGATTCCTTAAAGCTAGCCATATCATCGTTCCTTCTTGTTTAGTCTCTCCCCTTGTCCAGAGGAGTTTGGTGGGATTAGGGGGAATTTGGAGACTTTGCTTACATGGACTTAAAGTGCATTTTCTTCTTGCGGCAACTTGATATACTTTACTCTGTTTCTGTGACGTGACAACAACCCATACTTCACTTGGTGAAATGCTAAAGAAGCACTACAATTCCTATTGCTAGGTATGAAAGTTGAATGGTTATATATTTAGTTTTTTTTTTTTTTACATATAATAGCAGATGCATATATGCACAAGTCCTTAACATGAATATCCAAACCTTTCCTATAAAGAAAAATGAAAAATGGGGCGGGCGTGGAGCAAGACTCAAAAGTTGGGAAAAACTCCCGAAAGAATTTTTCAAGTTTTTTGGTTGTCAACCATCAAACTCTCGAGTTAGTGCCAAATTAGCGAAAGCAACTATGAGAAGGAGAGGTATATATCATAGGACGATATTAATGTCCACTGGGAGCAATGTTCAAAGACTCGGTCGAGTCGGAGTTGACTTGGTCGAGTCATATTCGGATCGACGGGCTTCTTGAGAGAATGTGACACGGTCCTGTCTTGGCCTTGAGTTTTGACCGACTTGGGGTTGACTCGGCCTTGACTCGACTGAGTCCCGATAAGACTCGGGTTTACTCGGACGAGTCAACTGACTCGTCCGTGCATAAAGAAGAAGAAATTGGATTGGCTTATCTCGTTCGCCTGTCCGCCCACCGCCACTGTTCGCCCGCTCGCTCGTCCGCCATAGCTGTTCGCTCACCCTTACGTCGCCGCCAGGTAAGTCTATCTCTCTACCCTCCGATCTCTCTCCGTCTCTCCCTCCCTCCCTTTAATCTCTCTCTGTCTCTCCATCTCTGCCTCTCTCCCGTCCTCCCTCAAATCTCTCTCTGTCTCTTCCTCTATTCGATCTCTCTCTCTGACCTTTCCCTGTCTCTTAACCTCTCTGTCCCCCTCTCACCCGATTTTTTTATTTTTTTTAATTTTTTCATCTCTTTGGTCTTGGTGGTGGTGAGAACTCACTTAGCCACATATAATATTCACAATGGGGCTTGATTATTGCTTGCACGATACTTCTCTCTCGATATTTTTTTGACATACAATACATAAATATTAATGTATATTATTTTTTAAAATTTATTCGTGATTTTTTCAGAATTTTCGCGCTTTCTATGTAACATTTTGCGCATATTGCTCGAGACCGATCTACGACGCCGCGATCGATGCTTGTCAGTGCTTGCTGAGTCGACAGTCGAGACCATGATTTTGAACCATGAGTGAGAGGAAAGGAGAACCAATTTATTTGGTCATGCGGTTTAATCTCGTGCAACCAACATATGCGCTTCAAAATCCCCTTGGGCCTTGATAGCTGTTTTGTGGCTGTAGAGATTTTATGGTGGGCCCGTTTCTTGTTGCGAGGCAAGGAATTCAATACCAGCCTAGATGGTTGATGATATTGGGTTGAAAAATTGATTTAAAAGTTGTTAACACCTCAAAGAACTGATGGTTGAAGGCATGTGTTATTGAGGAAAAGTGGGAAATATTTGACTTGTTTGCTAAAAAGGCATTGTGCCTTTTCAATTGGTCAACAAGTCCCTTTCCTTTAAAATTTCCTTTAAAATTTTCAAGTAACCATTTATAGATTTGACTTATTGCTTACTTTGTATCAATAGCTCACTATTCAACATCACTTGGCATAATGATGAAATGCTGAAGTTGTTACCATAAGTTAATTTATTTGGTGCCAAACATTTAGATACTATACTCGTTTTGTCACCACAAGCATGGCCAAAGTCTGAAAATGAGGAAAGTGTAATGGAGTTGCAAGGTGTTGCTAAGCGGTGATGTGGTTAGCGGTCACCAAAAAGCTGGTGTGGGTATGAGTAAAATAGTAAAAATGCATAATCGCAGAAAAAGGGAGCGACACAACAATCATAGCCAGAAGAAAAGTTTGGGAGAAGGATCAAAACAAGAACTAAACATTGAACAATGTCGGAAGCAAAAATAAGAAGAAATGTAAAATGCAGCAGATTGAAAAAAGCAGGGAGAAGGGGAAGAAGTAGCTATAATAAAAATAGTTAACAAAGGATGAGGGGAAGAAAGGGAAGAGGGAGAGGAGAAAAAATGGGGAAGGAAAAACAGAATGATGTTGCTCCATGAATTGTTGTTGACGAGTGGTTTTTTTGGGGGTTGCGGGGATCAGTGTTTTAAAAAATGCGTTACATAACGCATTATAATGCGTTATGTAACCTAAAGGCGATCGTTCATTAAATAGTGCTAAAAAATGCAATGTTTTGTAACTTTAGTTATTTAGCCCGTAATGCGCGTTATGTTAACGTAAAGCAACGCACCGTAACTTACATTACGATGCAAGCAGAGTTTTTATGGAACCCCTCCCCCTAAATTCGCTCGGTGGTCTAAGACAAACCCCCCAAATCTCAGATCATTGCTCGCGCCAAGAAGAAGAAGAATCTCTCTCCGGTCGACATCAGAAGAAGAAGAAAGAAGAACTATCGCCGCGGTGGTTCTCCGTCGTGGCTCTTGCCGGCGTCGTCTCCAAGCACAAGTAAGCTCTCTCTCCCCCCTCTCCCTCGATCTCTTTCTTTCTCCCCAGATCTCCCTCTGCTCTCTTTCCCCTGATCACTCTCTCTCTGCCCGATCTCTATCTGCTTTCTCTCCTCCGATCACTCTCTGCTCTCTCCCCCGCCCGATCTCCCTGCTCTCTCAAGATCTGGAGAGAAAGCATGGAGAGCAGAGAGAGTGATCGGGTGGAGAGAGAAAAGAGAAGAGAGAGATCGGTGGGAGAGCAGAGAGTGATCAGGTGGGGAGAGAGATTTGGGAAGAAAGCAGAGAGAGATTGAGAGGGGGAGAGAGAGCATAGAGAGAGTGATCGGGGGGAGAGCAGAGAGAGTGAAATATCTTGAGGGAGATTTTTTTCGTGCTTGTTGTAATTGCTAAAAATTGGAGATTTTTGTCATGCCTGTTATAATACAATTATCATGCTTATTTATAATTCAGTAATTCAATTATCATCCTTTTTATAATTTAATTATTATGACTAAAAAATAGCATGACAATAAATCAATTATCATGCTTGTTATAATTCAATCTACAATTTTTGTTCCAAAATATTATTACTATGTTTTGTATGACTATGGCTTATGTTTGCGTATTTAGGGCCTGTTTGGTTAAGGGTGGAAGTGAGGAAGTAAGGAAATGAGGAAGTAGTAGTAGTTCCCTTTGGAACTTGGAAATTGATTAGTAAGTTTTCTGGTGTTTGGATGTTATTGGGAAGTATAGTTTGGAAAATGTTATGTCTTTTCCGGCGTTTGGATGATAACGTGGAAGTGAAAGTGAAGAAGTTGACCACAAAGTTGACCGCAAAATAATTAAAATGAAAATTAATTAAGAAAAATAAAAAAATGGACTGTAATTAGAATGCAAGTGAGATTTATATGATCAAAAAATTAACTATTTTGCGCTACAACTTATTATAAATGAGATTTACATGACCACAAAATTAACTGTAGCACTCTGGAAGTGAGGAAATGGTTATGTAAAAGAGAAAAGAAAAAAGGAAAAATGGTTTTCTTATTTTCCTTTTTCAGTGTTTGGATAGATAGGGAAGTGAGCAATTATACTTCCCTATTTTCTTACTTCCGCCCACTTCCTTGCAACCAAACACGCCCTTAGTTTGTTATGTTTGCGAACTTATTATGAAATTTGTTATGTTTGTCAACTTACTATAACTTGTGAATATGAAAAAATATTGTGATACTTGTTAAAAATTGTTATGAGACTTGCTAAATGTGTTATATATTGTTTTGATATTTTTTAGATTTTTAATTTTTTTATATTTTTATTTTTAAGTATAATATATATATATATATATATTAAGTAAATACTTATTTTTATTAAATAAATATTAATTCATGTAACTTATGTTATGCGTTACGTTATAACCTATGTTAACATAACACAGGAAAAATATTATCGTTATGTTATCATTATTTTAAACATTGGCGGGGATGTCTGCATTGGGTATTTAGGATTTTGTTGATAGGTTGTAGCGGGTTATTGTGATGGGTTCAAGCAAGATAAAGTGGGCGGTTAACCCATTTCAGTGAGTTGCTGGTACTATAGTGACCCCTCAGCAAATGGCTGTCTTGTTGGCCTACCTAGGTTCAAAGTATATAATAGTCTATAACCAAGGTTCTAAATATCGGATATCGGGATCGTATCGGATAGGGGGTTTTCATATCGGATATCGAATATCGGGAGAGATATCGGGGACATGCGCGCATATCGGGTGTTCATATCAGACACTATATATAATGAAATATTGATAAAAAAAGGTTGGTTTAGTGTCATACATATCATCTCCAAATAAAAATGATGTAATATGCATGTAAAGACTGAAAAAATGTACATTTGCATGTAATCGTGGTTGTGCAATAAATGAGTTATTTTATGAAATTGAAAAATATAAGATTAGAAGTTGTATAATCTACTTACTGAAAATCAAGCGTCGTCGCCGTCAATTCATGGAGGAAAAAAATTAGGGCTCGATAAAAATCGAGCCCTAACGATGCAAAGAACACTTATATAGTCGGGTGACGGATCGGGTTTGGGTTCAATGCTGATGGGTTCAAAAAATGAACACAATTAAAATAAATTCATATCAACCGATTTTGCGCAGACTCATATTGGGCGATTTATCGGCTAATATTTCAAATATCGTCCGTTTTTTTGCTGCAAACGATATGGGGGAACGATTTTCTCATATCATATCGGCATCAGGCAAAAATGAGATATTGACTGATATATAAAATATTGTCTATAACAGGTGTCACTTTCTGTTTTTGGGAATACTGTCGGGGCATGCTTGATTTTAAATGATTTAAGTTTATTTGTACTCGAGTCTTCGGAATTATTTTGATTAATAATGCACTAGTAGCAGCTAATGTTCAAGATGGCTGGATGTGGAAACTGTCGGAAATGGCTATTTATGTGGTCTCTCAACTGAGATGGTGTTTGAATGCTTGATTGGTGCTTTTACTAATAGCTGGAATCACGTCCAACAAGCTACAACACCATTGTTTTTGCGAATGCTGTTTAAACAAAAAAATGTGTGTATGTTTGTGTTTTGCTGCAATTTTAGTAAGGAAGAGCTGATTGCATGTTCTCTGATGATTCTCCAAGTCTATTATCAACTATTGGTTGTTATTGCAATAATGTCTTGGAACCATTGCCTAGCCTGCGCTGTTGGTCTGTATGTAGATTGCCAAGTCTATTACTAAATATTAATAAATTTTGCTATAACATCTTGAGAACTAGTTTTAAAAGTAATATGTGTGCTTCAGGAAAACATGTTCTCCTTTCTTTGAATTGTTCAGTGCATCATATTATCAATTAAAGTTTTCAAACAGTAAATTGTAAAAGGTTTTTTTTTCCAACTTGTATATCCTCCCAGGGGTATACAATATATATTATCAGCTTTACTTTTTTTGGAGTTAATTCTCAAAGAAATGGTTAGCATGAAAAGCATGGTTTGAAATCTCGGTATTGGTGTCAGCCGTTGGTTTTGGTATCAGAATCAGCCACTTATTGGCTGTTTTGGCTTCTCATAATGGTACTGTTGAAGATATCTGCCGATATCTTCTCGGTCATATTGAGTAGTATCAACAATATCAGTATTGGGCATAAATATTGGTATCAGGGGATATTTCAAACCGTGATGAAAAGTTAAAAGTTACTGGCTATTTGTTTTATATGTGTTCATTTATCGTCAGCTGCACTTTATTGGTGACTGGGAGTTAATTATTGAAGGGAAGATGATCATATCACCTACATGTTGCTTCTGTGTCATGTTGTGGTGCGTGTGCTTGGATGCCATAAAGGAATTTCGGGTCTATATATCACAGACTCTTCTATCATGAAGCTGAATCATGCTGGGAAACGTGTCCGATACGTGTGTCGGCACGCGTATCATGTGTATTTTTAAGAATTTATTGCGTGTCAGCGTGTCGTGTACTTGCAACATAGTTGGGGTCAATTCGGACCAAAGATTGGCTCCAAATGTTAAAAGCTACCAGCTATTGAATTTCTTATGTCATGTTGAGGTGTGAGATTATTCGTGGATTAACATGAAATGTTGTTGCTAAGTTGCCAATGAGAGGGAAAAAAAGCTTACTTTTATTTTGTTTTTTAAAGAATAACTTTTCACTCTTTGGTGTTCTCCAGATTATGTTATGCAAGAAGTTAAAAGAGCTGGTTTTGTCGAGCCTACGCCTATCCAAGCACAAGGGTGGCCTATGGCTCTGAAGGGTCGTGACCTTATCGGTATTGCTGAAACAGGATCAGGAAAGACACTTGCCTATCTGTTACCTGCAATAGTTCATGTAAATGCTCAACCAATTTTAGGTGGGAATGCCATTCAATTTATTTCAAGTATTGTCTGAACATGCTCATTGTCAGTCTATTCTGATCTTTTTAGTTTGTATTTTCAGCTCCTGGGGATGGCCCAATTGTTTTAGTTTTGGCACCTACCCGTGAACTTGCTGTCCAGATACAACAAGAAACTACTAAGTTTGGGGCATCATCAAAGATAAAGAACACTTGTATATATGGTGGGGTTCCAAAGGGACCACAAGTTCGGGATCTTCAGAAAGGTAGTTGTTGATTATCTCATAATTTGTTCCTTTATAATAAACAATACTCATTTTACAAAATCGATATAGAGCATGTTGATATGCTGTGTCCTTGTGCAACTAAGACTCAACAAGTCTCTTTAAGGAAAATGCTGAATTTGTATGGAAGAGTTAGAAACAGAGGAGAATTCCTTAGGGAAACATCTGTGGAAATTTTGGTAAGTGATTCCAGATTGTTCTTTTGATGGAGAATGCATCCATTGGTTGGGAGAATAAAGAATAAGTTAAAGCTGACCCCATTAGATCATATTACCCTGTCCGATGTATGTCTCATATTATTATTACTTCAAGAAATTTGGCATCTGTGATGGAAACACGTTTTTCCTTGTAAAATTTTCTTAATCAGGTGTTGAGATTGTTATAGCAACTCCGGGACGGCTGATTGATATGTTAGAGTCACATTATACTAACCTGCGGAGGGTAACATACCTTGTCTTGGATGAGGCAGATCGAATGCTTGATATGGGATTTGAACCTCAGATTAGGAAAATTATTTCCCAGGTGAGCTTCCTGTTCTTCGACTTTTAGTATGATTTCTGGAGCACGTGGAGGCTATCCATGTCTTGTTTTCTTCCTTGTTGTTAGAGCGATGTGTTATTATGTATGGGACATAAGTGGTGCATGTTGACCTTTCCAAGTCCCAAATGATCACGGGAACTTTGATCATTACGAGAACAGTCAGATATGGAATATTCCATAAGGTTGAATTAGGATATTCTGATGGGTGGGTCATGCTATCCTTTGGGACGTTCATTTTCTGCTGGAGTAATGCGCTGGTATTTAGGTATTTAGGTGCTTTAGGAACATGAAGCATTAAATATCTATACCACTTTTTTAATTGTTCAAGAACATTGGCATTTGAGAAAAATATATCGGTGGAACCAATCAAGATGACCAATATGATGAGAATAAATGGAATGATGTTTTGATGAGAGTCATGTGTATGCGAGGTTTCAAGTTCCTGAGTAGGACAGAAGATGCCATGGTATGCTTCTAATTAGATTTGTAAAAAAAACACCGGTTCTTCCATCTGATGTTAAGGATTCATGTAACCTGATTTTCCCTATATCTGGCATCTTAAATAATTCCATGTGGTTTGCACACTTCTCTTTCTGAATATTGTCAACTTGAAATTACTAAATTATTACTCTTTTCTAATTGTCACATATTAACTTTTTATATTGTTTACTTGGTGTGGAAACATCAGTTGCATATGCAGTCTTCTAGCTTACTGTTTTCGTTTGGGGTGAACCGCTGATAGAATTATGAAGAGCCCATATATTGCATTAGTGAGACTTAACAGTGTTTATATTTTTCTTTCTATATGATAATTTTTGATGTATTTTATTTATGTTATTGCATTCGTTGCTAGTATTAACAAGTACAGACTGATCATAAAAACAGGTGATTTGCTCGCAATATTATAATTTTGAAATGTGATTGAATCTTGTTTGGATGGGTATCAGCTATCTTGGATTTTGTTTATGATGTGCATCACTTCTCTTGTTTTTTGTGCATACTATATTCCTGACTATGATTTTGTGCCAAACAAGAACATAAGCTGTTTTTTCACCAATGTTTATGCCATTATTTGACCCAACTTTTCCTTGGATCGAGTCAGTCCTAGTCATTCCAGCACCTTTGATAGTTTTGAGATATAGTATTGTTAAGTTTAATCCCAGTGGAATATCTGGAATTTAGGCCTAGCTGATCTGACAGACTGGGTGTTGGGTCAAGAAGTTATCTCTTTTATGTTTTTACCATATTCCATGTTGCAGTACTCTGTTTATGTTATTTGCATCTCTTGGTTATTTGAAGTAAACCTGATCAGCAACTTGTGTCCACCACCTTCTCTGATCATGACCACTGTTTAGAAACAGATATATGGATAATGGTTTGTATAAGACTACAAGTTATTGCCTTCTTGAGTTAGCATGCATCATCATCTTGATGGAAGAAATGGGGTGGGTTATCTCACCAATTTTTACTTCTCGTAGTAGTCCGGCTGTTAAATTTCATTGTTAATTCAAGAGCACATCTACATCATTATTTTTGGATTCTTGCGTTTGTCCTTCTTGCTTCCTTTTTATGTGGTGCTTATTGAGCGCTTTACATCTGCTTTGGTTGGCACCTTCAATCTTGTTCTTGTTGAATCCACCTCCTTGAGTGTCACGCTTCGCTATCCAAAATACACTAATGTGGGTACATGACGAGAGTCAGCGACATATTTTGTTTCAAAATACGCCAAGCCTTAGTACATGGAATTAAACAAAATATTCATAGAAGATTTCAGCTTTATTACCCAAGTACAATAATATCACAAAAGTCGTGATTTATTACATTAAGGAACTAAGAGAAGAAGCTAAAAGTTCTTGCTAGCTAGAAACGAAGGTAAGTCCACTACTGAAACTGTGCAGCACGTTCAAAGTACTCTTGATCCTGTAGAGTTTCTGAACCTAAATCTGAGCAAGCAAACTCATGATCGTTAGTAAGCGATCTAGTGAGTGATTAAGTGAGGGCAGGTGGTACTTGATCCTGTGGAGCCTCTGAATGTGAATCTAAGCAAACAAACTCAGGATTGTTAGTAAGCGACCTAGTGAGTAGTAAAATGAGAGCAAGTGGTAGTATAATACAAGTATAATAACAATCAATATATTATATTTATATTACAAGTAAAATAACAATCAATATAAAACTGAGTTATAACGAACTCAATATGTAAGAATCTCATATGTCAAGAGTTTGTCAATGTATATCTGTTTTTAAAGTGTAAGTATTTGAAATTGATCAGTAGAGACATAATTTATATTTTAGTTGGGTCTCGTACATATCCAGAATAATGACCCAAGCCCGTGACGCTGAACCAGGACATACTGCTAGGTATTCATGATATAAACAATATAAACAAGATAGGATGCCAGTCATTCCCAGAAACTCCGCGGTGGAACCCTCTTTTGGTTGCACAACCTGTATCCTGGGTCTCCTTAAAGGCTCAAAATGCAGATGCTGGTCTCACCAATTAATTTTTCCACCTCAGTGTAAGTTGTTTAATGTAAATGTCACATGGATTACTGGGTCTGATCAATAATAATATTTATAACATTATACAATTTAACAAGATTTTTTCAGTAATTTCGGCCTATGTTGTCATCATGTACTGGCTATGCATAGTTTGTCAAATTTTCCAAGTAAAATCAAAATAATGTTGAAAATTAATAATTTGATTTTTCTTGATTTTTTCACTGATTATGCTTATTTTAAGTATTTTTTTGAAGAATAAAAAATTAATAATTCAAACAATATAATTTCTAGTAGTTAAGAATTACAACAACAACTAAGCCATTTGTCCCAAGTATTTGGGGTAGGCTACATGAACCAAAAGAGAATTATGCCGGATCGGGCACATGGATCAACTTTTTCCACTCATTCCTATCGAGCAATATGCCTTCATTAAGACCTTTAGCCTTTATATCTTGTCGTATCACCTCCATTCATGTTTTTTTGGTCTTCTCTGCGCTCTTTTAACTTGCCCTAATTTGATACGCTCTGCTCGTTGGACTGGCGCATCGGTAGGTTTACATCGCACATGACCAAACCATCGTTGGCGGTTTTCTCTCTCATATTCTCTTCTATTGGGGCTACGCCTATCTTAGTACGAATATCCTCATTTCTCACCTTATCTCTCCTCATGTTACCACACATCCATCGAAGCATTCGCATGTCCGCTACACTCATCTTCTGGGCATGATATCTCTTTATAGCCCAACACTCTGTGCCATATAACAAAGCTGACTTAATAGCAGTCCGATAAAACTTTCTCTTCAGCCATAACGAAATGTTACAGTCGCATAAAACTTATGTTATACTCCATTTCAACCAGCCGCCTTAGATTCTATGGTTGACATCACTGTTGATTTCCCCATCTTTTTGATAATAGATCCCAAGTAATTAAAATGACTGCTCATCGGTATTTCTTGTCCGTTTAATGTCACAATATTATAATTTCGGATTCTCTGTTTACTGAATTTGCACTCCACATACTCTGTTTTGGCCCTACTTAATCTAAAACCTCGAGATTCTAGAGTTTGCTTTCATAGCGCTCCAATTTGGCATTTACTTCAGCTTTCGTCTCATCGACTAAGATAATATCATCAGCAAATAGCATACACCACAGTATCTCATCCTGAATAGCTCTAGTAAGCTCATTCATTACTATGACAAATAAAAATGGACTCAATGCAGATCATTGATGCAATCCAATTGTGACTAGGAGTTAAGAATTATTTACTTAAAATGTTTATAATAATTTATGCAATCACAAAATGAACAATTTAGGGCAAAATATTTGATCATTTGTACAAGAGATTAAATCATGAAAATTTGCAATTTTCTAAATACTTTTACATTATAGAAAATTAAATAAGCAATTTAAATAACTAAGCATTAAACAAATAAATTACATAATAAATTAATTTATCACAATAAAACATAATTTATTTAAAGAGTTAAAAAACTCAACTGAGTTTGTCACAGATCTGGATATCAAATTAGTTGGTTATTTTGGAAATCTACATTCAATTTAATTCAATTTAGATAATTGTTATAAGGAATATTTTAATTATTTTAAGTAATTTGGCTGCCAAAATAATTTTACAGGGTTTGAAACGCAGTTTGTGATTTTATAAAATTATTATTGAATTTATTGGTTAATTTCCTATTTTTTGGATTTAAATAAGGTTAAAATCATTTAAAATTCCTTAACGGGTCTGGATTCTTTAACGGGTTTGGATTCTACAGTAAGTAACTGGTCTGGATTCTGTAATGGGTCTATGCTATAGTATGGGCCGGGTTTGCTACAGTAATTTTCTAGAACTGTTCCAGTGATTTTTCTTACTTTTATTTGCATTTAATTCTATTTAATTAATCAAAGGGTTCGGGTAGGGTTCATCTGGGTTGGGTCTCATTCGAGTCGGGTGCAAGCTATAGCTCTCAACCTTTGGAGGATAATACACATAAGTATATGCATAAAATGAACTGGCAACATTGTCAACATGCCAATTTCTAAAGCCAGAGGAAACCCTTGAATTTGGTGGAACACAGAACATGCCATCTGAAAAGTCAGCAGTTATTGCAAGATCAGATCAGAGACAATAGATAATGTGATTTGGAGATGACTGGTTTCCAACATGTGCCACACAACCTACTGCTAAATAATTTTTGAAAATTATGCTGGTTTCAAACTTGTGCTTCTGGTGTCTGCATCGGCTGACAACTTGTTGGCCGGGGAATCTCTCGACTAGGAGCTTGCTTGCCAAGAGCTTGTCTCGGCCAGGCTGATGCTGGCTGAGAGCCAGTTTTATTTTTTATTTTATTTTTTGTTAAGAAAAATTTCTAAAATTTCCCGAAATTCACATTAATTAGGTGATAGATTTGTGGGTGTTTTTGACTGTTATATTAGGTTTTTGGGGTAGCTTTTCGTGATGAATTTCGAGGAGTTAACCATGCACACTAGGTGTTTTGATGAAATTCCTGATTGAAATAAAAATTGTAAAAATGTAAAATCACTCACCGGAATCTCTTCCCTTCAGTCTAAACTCCGTCTCCTACATCCAACACGGTTCTCGGATGGATTAGAGAAGAGGAGAATATAAAGTGGGAGGCAAGTGTGGTTTAACTCTAGGGTTTTTTCCCTATGAGTGTGTGGGCCTCGGCCTGGGCTTGGGCTAAAAGGAGAAAATGAGAAGAGAAAAAGAAAGAGGAGTTTGGGATTTGGGCTTCAGATTATTATTATTATTACTACTATTATCATTTATAATTGATTTTATTGTCATTAATAATAATTATTTTTGTTGTCATTATATAAATATATAACCATTATTAATTATATTTATTGTCATTTTGTATCGCTGAACAGAGATATTACATTGAGCATGATCACTAATCAATGTATGTCTAGGATTTCTATCAATTGTCTTTTGAGTTTGCTTGCAATCTTATTAATACCTCTAGGGGACCTTCAACCCATCTTTTCCATTGTAGGTACATTAAATGTTCATTTTATGGGCCTTGGTAAGCTCCTTTGGAGCTTCCTCTCATGGTTGCGGTTATGTTTCTTACGAGCCCCTTTACACCTTCAAGCCATCTTCATTCTTCTGTTCTCTTGTTTAGATTAAGTTATGATGATATTTTGCTAACACACCGATATTGCTTTATTGCATGGTTTTTGAATTTGGCTAAAACTGGATCCATTTCTGCCACTTTGGATTTGATTTGGTCAGAGCCAATTTGAAACAAGGCCAAAAAATTGGTCTTGGTCAATCCCTAGCCCAGACCTAACCTGGACCATGAAAAACAGAAAGAATGAGTATAAAGAGTTAGGAGGGAGGCAATGGGAAAAATTGTTTGTCCCTATTGATTGCAGGTTTTAATCCTACCCCTTAAGAATCAGTGGAAGGAAGGCGGACTGGACAAATTGAAGGAGGGAGACAAAGGAATGGAAGGTGTCGTTTTTATGCCCATTTCTTCTTTACCGCTGGTGGTTTCGTGGTATCTTCATCTGTGCATGCACCTTTGTGCTATCTTCATCGGTGCATGCACCTCCTGTTCCCATTTCCCCTAACATTTAGGGTTTCAAATGGAGAGAGTGGTGATATGTTTTTCTTTTTAAGAATGTATCATTGTTGGGTTTGTATCTGATATTTATGTTTGAAAAGTATATCCTAATATACTTATTCTTTTGAGAGAAAATGATGGAATCATAATGATTCCAGCCAGGAATTGCGAATATAGTTATATGTTTGGGTTAATTTATAAATATGTGAATCTGATCTAAACTCGAATGGAAGGTCTTGTTTCTTGGTCTTTTGCATGCAAGGGCCTGAATATATTATTATTTATACACTAACAAAAAGAAAAGAGAGAAATGCGTTGGCTCTTCATTTATGAATTATGATTGTTGCCAGTTCTTTAAAGGCGAGTCACCTTAGTGCCTTAGGCGCCCAGGTGAGGTGAATGATAGACTTGTCGCCTTGCTTTGCAGTCAGGCGACGCTTGTAACTGAGCGAGCGCCTGGGCGACTAAGGCATCCAGGCGAGCGCCGCACGTGCTTCCAAGCAAGGCACCCAGGCGTTCACCTCAAGTTAGAAAGGGGTTAGGCTATTCAACCCCCCAATTTATCCCTTTAATATGGGTAATTGTACCCCCAAAGAGTATAGTTGAAAATATTAAAAAAGTGGGGGTGACAATATCAATAGGCATATTTAGGGCTCAATTTGCCCTTTTAAAAATCAGCTGCTATTCTTCTTCTCTCTCCTTTGCGCTCTCCCCTTCTCTTCTCACACCCCACCTCTTTTTCTAGTATTAGCTTCAATGCGGAATCTCAAATTTGTTTCTTAGCATATTGTGTTTCTTATTTTTTTCCTTTTCTTTTCCTTGTTTTCTTGCATAAATTGAATTGAATTTGAATCTTTTAATTACTTAAATGGTAAATGCCCCAATTCATTTCTTTATTTTTAAACTAAGTACTTAGTTCATAATAGATTTTGAAGTTTTTCTTTTTCTTTATTTTTTTCAGTGTAAATCTGTAAAGAAAATTTGAAAATCTGCACCATCAATGCTTCTTTTTGTTTGGGAATAGAAACCGATCATGTTTGAAAAATTTTAATTGGATCATTTGTTTTGTTGTTTTTTTATCTTTATGAGATGTTTGAGATGAATAAGCATTGCATTTTGAATAATTTCTTTTTATGACATGTGAAATTAGTGAACTTCAGATTCTAGATGTGTTCTTCATTTGTTTGAATGTTCTACTTACTGATATCCTACTATGTGATTTTAATTGTGATTTATTACTTATGTCATGTATGTTTATAACATTATTTGTGTTCATAGCTTCATGTTTTATTCTAGTTGTTCTTGTCTATAGTCTATACTCTATATATCTGACACAAATTAGTTGTGTGTACACACATACACAAGTAGTTATAAATATTGTCGCCTTTTTTTGCTTAAGCTGTCGCCTTTTTTTGGCACGTCTTACCTCAGGCAATAGAAGGCCTTGTCGCCTTAGCATCACCTTTCACATTCAAAACTATGGTTGTTGCTTTCCCATATCTTTCTTGCAGCAGCATTTATGAATTATGCCTACAATTTATAGCATTTACTTAGTTTTTAATATTCAACGATGCTTTGTGGGGTATTAGTGTCCACTTGCTCAAGAAACTATAAATCTATGGTTGTGTTGGTTGTGCTTTATGCATACAAGATGCTGTGTGTACAGTTGCATTCATGTTCGATGCAATTTGGTTATGGACATTAGCATGTTCATATTCATTTTCATATTCAATCAGAATATGAACATGAATACTCATATAGCTAGGAAATGAAAACTAATACCCATGTTTTGATAAATTGGAAGCAAATACAATACAAAAACATGAGAGACCAAATGTGATTACATATCCAATGCAATGAGTATGAAAAGGATGCGATAGAGCTCAAATACTGATATTCATTGGGCATGGGCGCAAAATGGGCATGATGAAAACCAGATATATGGATGATAGTGTGCATAAAAGGATACTAGGAGATTGGACGTGCACATAAAAGCGGTATGATTGATCAGACATGGATAATAATGGTGTTTGAATGGTTTACTAATTTGATGCAGATAAAATGAACGTGAACTAAATGCTGTGCAGATATTAGTATAAATTAGATGCAAGTACTAATTATGAACTACAAACAAGTATAAATACAAGGGTAAAAAATCATTGATTTATGCCTGGTTTTGGAATAAACAATTAACCCCCTCAACTATTTAAAAACATTCATTTATGTCTGCACTCAGTTGACTTGCTGCCTTATCACACCACCACCAGGCCTTTTGGCCTTTTGATACACGCCAACTAGGAGCTAAGGGAGGGAACTCTTGTATTGTCCATTGTGTTGTTTAAGGACACCTTTCTCTTAATTGTTCAATCAACCATTTGATAAGTTTTTAGCATATGGGGGTTACTATATTATCTTTGAAATAGGTCATAAATACAGGTATGACTCCGCGGTTATATAATAAAAGGCACTGAAAATTGAAGGTCGCTTATGTCCATTTTAGTTTCATTTATTAATTTTCACCTATTTTAGTATAGCAATTTTTAAAAATAGTATGAAGGGTCAGTATTGTTGGGTCATGCAAATTTTCTCTCAAGTAATCATTTAAAGAATTCAAATACTTGTTCCATTTTGGACTTTGAACATCTTTCATACTTTAACATACTATAAAACACACCCATCTCAAACACCACGTACAAAAAGGTTTTTAGTAGATCGACATATTTTCATTTTTCAATTAGTAGAAAATTATTTCTGTACTTTGCAATGTAAAGTTATTTATGTCTTCCTGAAGTGGACATCGAGAAGCGACCGTGGCGCGTATATCATCATTAGAGAATACACACGTCTTCTATATGATTCCAGTATTGAGTCATAGTTTGTATTTTCATTTCATGCCGAGTCGGAGTCTGTATTCTCTTTATTTTATTAGTGTTGTTTTCTCTCTTTTTTAATGCCACATCCGTTGTGAGAAAAAAGTCATAATTTTGTAAGTTTATATATAGGCATGAGTCAAATAAATTGAATAATGAATTTTGATCAATGAAATTTGGAAATTTTTCTAAAAATGAAAACTTCCTTTTATTGAATTGGAGTGTGAAGCCCATTTTAAAACTGGTTTTGGTGTGAAATTCTAACCTAGTTATTCTCTTCCCCTTTTCTCAAACCCTAATCCTAATTCAATCTCCAATTCAGAACCCTAGAAAATTAACCTCTCGTCTTTCTTAATCTCTCTCTTACAAAATCCCACACACACAAAAAAACCAACTAAAAAAATTACAAAGTCATGTCATTTCTTTTCTTCTCTTTCTCTCCTCTGTAAATTCTCTCTCTTCTCTTCCATCTCTTACCGAACCCAACAACACCCACCCTCTCTCGACAGCCACACTAAACTATCGACTTCGCCTCTCGCACATATTCGCCACCACTCGCGCCGGCGAGTCCACCTCTCGCCATGTCTCTGTGCTCAAGTTCAGGCCTGCTTGCGCCTTTGCGTGAGCCAGATCCACGCCACCAGTCACAACGGCTACCTTCTCCTCCGCGAGCTTCTCTCCTGACTGTTCTCCCCCTCGTCCTTTCCTATGCAACCTCATCTTCCGCGGTTGCTCCACACAGCCAACTGTCCCGCCTCCTTCCTCATCAACTGCTGCAGATCCGTCTGTCAGCCGCGGCGGTCTCCTTCGACCACTGCTGCTGCCTTGACTGCCAGTTCTTTATAGCATCTGTGCCGACCAGGGCCCTTCTTATCTGTGCCTGCGCCTCAGCCGTTCACCGACTATGCTACTCCTTCCCCGTGTGTTGCAGTGCTGCGCAACAACAGTCGCCAACCTTCCACTCAGTCAACTGCTATCGTGGTTGCCTGTTTGCTGCCGCTGTTGCTGTAGTCCAGTCAGTAATCCCCTCCGTTCTTCACTTATTGCTTCTGCTGGTGGCGCAGACTTGCCTACCATAACAACATTAACTGCACTGCCTTTTTGACAACTACAAGACTCTGCAGCAGTCCTTGGCTGCTGCAGGTTGTGTAGACCAACCAATTGGTGGCCATCTGTCTTCAACTGCAATCACAACAACAACGACAACAAACAACATCAGATAACATATCAAATAGTGGATCAGTAGTTCAGCAATATGAGATCAACAACAACAGTGGATACATGAGAACATTAGCTTCTCAGTAGGTAAGTTTCAATTTCTATAATCAGATTATTTATCGGGTTACATCATATAATTTTGTCTGTAGAATATTATCATTATTTTCTGATGTCCACTATAATATCGTGAATTGTGAGAATCTGATAACCCGTAATTTGCCGATCTTTGATACTATGAGTAGGACTATTGCGTTTATAACTAAGTAGTGTGTTTGATTTAATTGAACCTAGAATGGTCTGAATTATGCGTGTGACTGTTTGTTAAATCCATCAGTTCAACACTACTAGTTTTAATTTATTTTCCTACCCAACTATCGTAACTTGTTGGTGAAGCGTGAATTGAGTAACATTATCGTTGATTTTCGATCACTCACTCACGTTTCACATCACTTCCTTATTCTAAAAGCTTAGTGAAGGACATTTAAGTTACATATAGATAACATTCATATCTACATCGGGATTCATATCAAAAAAATGGGAGACAATGTTCGTGTCAATATCCAAAAATCCAAAAATCGTTTAGTAGACCGTACCCATATCCATATCTTGTGTAACGTCATTCAACTATTAGTTTAGCTTTAGGAAAACTTGTTTGGTGCATGTTGACTTTAGAAGAAAGAAAATTGTGCCCCTTTGTGTTTCCCTCTTCTTCTTTCCCTCCTATCATCTTTCCGTCCTATCTTTTATTCTTTTTTTTTAAATTTGTGGTTTGGTATTCTCTTTTTATTTTATGTTGTGGGTAGGTGGCATTGCTTTTCATTTTATGGTATCTTTCTCTTTTTCCCTTTCCTTTGTTGGGGACGGGGGTGGCGGTGGGGGTGGGGTGTGTGTGTGGGGGTTACCTAGCTGTAGGTAGCATTCCTATATTGTCTCCCTAAAGCTTCTCAAGTAAAGAGGTTCTTTGCTTCCCTTGGTAATTATTTCACATTCCCCCCTTTTCTCGGCTCATATTTATGTAGAACCTAACTTGAACTTTCTGTTTATATAGATCTTAATTTTGAATTTTTGTCAACAACATAAGAAATCTATTGCAATCATAGTCAATGAGAGAAATCAGTTTGTGTATGCATTTTGAATGCTATGCAGTTAAATTGATGAAGCATAGGTGATGCATGATCATTAAAGGAGCAAGTCTATGATTGATGGATGAGTACAATGTGTTAAGTCACAGATAATGTGATGCATGAGTACATTGTGCTAAAATAGTTCAACCAACTAAAAGCTAATTTGACGGCAAACTGAATTTGCTGATGCGGTCATGTTTAATAAGATGTGTTTAGGATTGTGCTCAGAGTTGGGCTAAGCTAGTTGGGAGTTATATGACACAAGTTGAAAATGTTTTTTTAGTGATGATGATTGCTGCCCCTGATAGGATTGATTTGCGAAGAAGTGTCACTAGTAAGGATGATAATGGGTTGGGCCTCCCTAAGATCCTACCTGCCCCCAAAATCTTTTTGGTCATTAAATTTTAGCTTGGCCCATCCCTAGACTTTTAACAATATTATTAATGTCCTGATCACTATGCCAAAACTCCAAAGTTAAAGTGAGGGTGAAGGGTAATATATTTATATTCTAACACAGTGTCGGTTGAGTGCCCTTTTTTAATGGGTCGAAGCCTTTTTTTTTTGTGCACCAGCGTTTTTTTAAATCCATTTTTTAATTTGGCCTTGTGGGACTTGAACCTGAGTTGCTCTAACACCATATTAAAATCTTGTTACTACACCAAAACTCCAAAGTTGTGGTAAGCCTGTTCTAACAAATACCAAGCCCCAACTGTACCTTGCTGGCTTCGTACTACTCTTGAGGCATTCAGGCTTTAACAATACCAAAGCTCTATACTGTTATTATTGGCTGCACAACCATGTATGATTGAGACAATACCGATATTGCCGATATGACGAGACGAAACCACTAATGTTATCGATTTTGTTACAAAACCTACAACTAATTCTAAATCTTATACTGAGATTTCAAACAGGGTTATATGCTTTTTTATTTATCTTGGTTATTTGGTTTTTAATATTTTTTTATTTTTTTTGGTGTATTAGTGAAGGAATATCATTTAAATGATAGGTCAAAAGTTCAAATTTGTTGTTATATTGCTCGTGTATGGGAAGTCGCTATTCTTTTAAAAAGGAAATGAAGCTTCTTGGGCCTCAACTATTGAGCCTAGAATGAGTCTCACACATGAGCTATCGCCTGGGGCTGGGTAGGGTGTAGGGTAGGCCTTGGGTTTTGGCCCTTAAATTGAAAGAAGGCCTAATTTTGAGCGGTATCTCTACCCAAATCATGAGAAGTTCCTGTCTGGCTGGACTTCTTTTGGGAGTGGGTTTCTGGGCCATCAGACTGTCCATATTATCACCCCTTCCCACTAGGTTGTCTTCAAATTGTTTGTTAAGCCACACCAAGTTTTGTGTTTGTTATGTTGTCATGATTCTCTCTAGTAGATGCAAGTGCTATGAGATGTAACTTTTGTTCTGCACCTATAACAACATTTGTTGGATGGTTTAGAAAATGAGAAAATCAGCTATGACCTTGTAATTATGGGTCTGTTTGGTTGTCGTAATTGGCCGTAATTCGTAAGTCATAATTGATAAACTCTTTTACAGTTGTAAATGAGTTACATGCATGTAAGTTTTTCGGTGTTTGGTTGGTAATATAAAGTTGTAAGTGGGAAAGTGTAATGTGTTTTTCGGTGTTTGGTTGTCATAATGTGCAAGTCGTGAGTGAAAAAGTTGACCACAAAATTAATTATTTGGTGATTTAAAAAATTTAAATATTGCAAATAAATACTAAAAATACTAAATATTAAAAAAAGTTAATATTAATATAAAAATAATACAAATTTGCATGACCATAAAATTAACTGTAAGTGAGTGGTAATTGGGTTGCAAGTGAGTGATAGTTGAGTTGCGTAAGTCTTTTATGAATTACGGTTCAAACAAACGCCGTAGTTATAATTGGACTTTAAGTCATTTACGAATTACGGCCGTTTACGTGAAACAAACAGCCCTATGCCATAAGTTCTAATCCATTTATCCATTATTCGGTTTTCTTAAATGCAAATACATCTCTTGCTTGATCATCATCTCTAGTTTTGTGTGTACTCCATTGATTTTGTTGTTGAAATTTGAGTGAGCTGGAAACTATGCTGGCACTCTTCAGATATCCTGTTTGTATGAGCCTTCAAACACTTGAATCAGTATGTTTTAACTTTTTGCATTTTCAGTGAAATTATTTAACGCACATAACATTAGAAAGGGTTGTACGGAAACGCTGTGACATCAAATGCAGCCATTTCATAGGAAACATAAGTGAAGACATAATTTTTTTTTGGAATATAATTGAAGACATAATTAGATTTGAGGAAAGATGGTTATGGTTGCAGTTGGCTAGAGTTTTTTTTTTCTTTTTTATCTCTTACTCATTCCATTTGCTTCTGTAGATTCGCCCTGATCGGCAAACTCTTTATTGGAGTGCTACTTGGCCAAAGGAAGTTGAACATCTTGCTAGACAATTCCTCTACAATCCATACAAGGTAAGTGGATGTGATCAAGCATGACGATGCACAGTTGGGTTTGTTCTGTACCATCATCTATATCCATCTGACAAAATCTATTCCTGCATGACAGGTGGTTATTGGCTCCATAGACTTGAAAGCTAATCATGCGATTCACCAGCGTGTGGAGATTGTGTCAGAGAGTCAGAAATATAACAAGTAGGATATTATTCCCTATGTTGGATGATTTATTCTTGATTGTATTCCAGTAAACATATGTGAACGGGTAGTATCTTCTTCAGACTGGTTAAGCTGCTGGAGGATATAATGGATGGAAGCCGGATATTGATATTTATGGACACTAAGAAGGGTTGCGACCAAATCACAAGGCAGCTAAGAACTGATGGTTGGCCTGCCCTCTCAATTCATGGTGACAAAAGCCAAGCTGAAAGGGATTGGGTCCTCTCAGAGTTCAAAGCAGGGAAGAGTCCCATAATGACAGCAACTGATGTTGCTGCTCGTGGTTTAGGTATTCGAATCAGCTTAGAATTTACAGCTTGTACAATGTGTTCTGCTATCTTTGTTCATATATTGTTTCTCGCACTTCTCGTTGTACAGATGTGAAGGATGTAAAATACGTGATCAACTACGATTTTCCTGGATCTCTAGAAGATTATGTACACCGCATTGGTCGAACTGGCCGGGCTGGGGCCAAAGGAATTGCATACACTTTCTTCACTGCGGCCAATGCTAGATTTGCGAAGGATCTTGTTAATATTCTGGAAGAAGCTGGGCAGAAGGTCACTCCTGAACTGGCATTGATGGGCAGAGGTCCTCCGCCGCTGTCTGGAGGTTAGTCTCATTAGCACTTGACTCTTTTTACCAACTCACAACATTGAAACCTTTATCCAACTTTGCATCGTTGATTCCGTTTTACGACAGTTGATATAGCTGGTTTCCTTGCAACTGATGCTGAACTGTCATGATTCTTTGATTTTGTTCTGCTAAAAGTTTAGGCTGATCTATTGCCTTTTGTTATCGTTCAAGTTTTGATTGATTTATCGCCATGTAATATTGCTGACAGTTGTATTTCAAACAGGTCATGGTGGTTTCCGTGATCGAGGAAGGGGTTTTGGCATTGGCCGTTCATGGAGCTGATACGCGAATTTCAGATGAGAATGCTTTCATGGATGTGCCAGAAGTATCGTTTGTTTAAAATTAGGAGCCATTTATATATTCCTGGTATCTGAGCTTCAAGTATAATGACATTTTGTTCCACGTATCTGTGCATGGGAAAATTTGTTCAAGTGTTGCAAATTGTTGTCCTTAAGAGCACTGAACAGCTGCTTGTTCTTGAGACAAATATGGTACATGCAGCATGTAACACAGACTGTTTCTTTCAGTGAATATTGCATAGATTATGTAGGATTCTCCATGTTCCCTATCAACCCTTGTTCTTTTTCTTTTGTTTATTTTGTTTCTTGTAATGGCATTTAGCACAGATGGGCTATGTTCAAAGTTTGAAATTGTAAGATATGATATACAATGCCCTGCCCATTTGGATGCCTATTATTGTTGTGCGTCGTGCATTCATGTAGCACAGATGGGCTATGTTCGAAGTTTGAAATTGTAAGATATGATATACGATGCCCTGTCCATTTGGACGCCTAATATTGTTGTGCCTCGTGCATTCATCCAGATGCTGAAAAAGGGGAATCTTTGTGAGAAAAATGATGAAATGTATTTTGATCATAGTTATTGCAATGATCTATGGATTCTACAGGGTATGATTTCTTACTAGTAATTTTTGGATAAATGTAACATAGGTTATGTTCATATGCTTGAAATGAGCTGCATTTTTATCTCCTTTCCTTCCTCCATCTAACTTTGATAAATATCTTGCAGCAATAATCCTACGGGATCAATGTTTGGTTGGTTGCTGCTGATCCATTGATGTGACGCCCAAAGCTCTGTTTCTCAGACCTAGCATCTAGATGGCAATAACTCCACAGTAAATGTGGTAATCAACTCCAGGTTTTTATTTCCTGCTGTTAACCTTCAAATTTTTTATTTTTACTGCAGAAGTAGCAGAGCAAAAGCACTGTTTTATCATATGGATTGAAGTGATTGATACGTAATCTTCGGAGAGTACAATCAGAGCAGCAAAAATTCGCAATCTTTGTGCAGGTTTGTCTCCGTTTCTTCTAATTTGAATGTTTCTTTTACGTGTTTGAATCGATGATTATTTTACATACTTGAGCTATAAATTTAAGTAACATGTTATTTTCAACTGTTTATTATGTGCTACTTGATGCATAAGAAAGAAAACCTAAAATCGTTTAGTTTTCGGACATGCTAAATGCTGTAGCTCATCTTTAGCCTGACACTCGAGTTTGAATGAAAAGGACATGTTTCTGAAATAGCCAAGTCTATAGATACTTTGTCTTCATGGCCTGATCCTTGGTTTTGTCAATAGCCATTGTTGTACATTATTTGTTTGTGGGGGGGAAGGGCAAGAAACAGGACCAGTCCTATGAGCAGATACCTATACAAGAGCACATTATGAGGCCCCTTTTGCACAACTTCTTATTCTCCACAAACACTGCACTCCACTTGCAAAGAACATGGACCCAAAAATCCTCATCTCTTTTGCATGAAAAATAACTAGCCTTTAACCCAATATCTTCGAGGGCGTCCTTTGCACATGCCTAAAAGCTAGTTAGCTTTAATGTTTATAACTTATGAAGACTTGTGGAGCTTGACATGCATCACATGAGAGAGAGAGAGAGAGAGAGAGAGAGAGAGCTTTGAAAGGTTAAAAAGACTTTGTGGAGTTTGGCATGCATCCTCACATGCTAGTGAGGCTGGAGAGTAAAGCTTTAAAAGGTTAAAGAGACTTGTGGAGGTTGACATGCATCATGACCTACTTCTAGTTAAGATATAGATTTAGAAAATGTGTGTGTGTGTGTGTGAGAGAGAGAGAGAGAGAGAGAGAGAGAGGCATGCCATAAGTGAAGAGAAAGGGGAAACAGAAGAAAGCAATGCTTTGCTTTTGCCTTTTTCTCTGTGTGTGAGCCTTATATAGGTGTGCTCCCCAATGTAGCAGAATAGCCTTCTCTCTAAGGCTCAAACTTCAATGCAGAGGCGGTCGCATGGGCTTCTTGCTCTCAATCTTTGGTCAAAACTCAAAAGCCTCTAATAACTTCTCCCTTCTTCTCTCACTGGCACGTGTGCGCCCCTCGTACACACAAGTGGAAACTCTGCGCGCAGGCATGTACCGTGTTGAATGCTGGGACCCACCTCCTCTCTTGTGTGACGTCACCTCCTTGGACCCGCACGTGCGTGTGCGTACAAAGAACTTGAAGGACACGGCCTCTGGGTCCAATCATTCATTCACGACGCAATGAGCTTGCAAAAGTTTTCCTTTCCTTTTCTTTTCTTTTTTTTTTCTTTTTGTTTAATGTTGTTAAGTTTTTCCCCTTCTCGTGATCCTGATGGGCATTCTGGCTTTCATCCTTACGGTTGGAAAGTTGACCACGTAATCTCTCTCTGCTACCCACCTGTGTGGTTCACAAAAAAACACCACAAAAATAGTGCGTAGTGAGTACCTGTATAATTGTAAATGTACAATAATATGCTACAAGAAAAGTAGAGAGAAATTTATTTTATAAAAATGACAAATATAAGATTGCTTTCGGCGATAAAGATACATAAAACAGAATAAAATTTATTTTCTAGATGTACGTGTTGAAACGTGTGACTTCTTCTGTTATAGAGCGGTCAACCGCTGCGGGTCCACCTCCATTGGTGTGTACAAATTGGGTGCCTTGAAGGCAAGTGAACTTAAATTTTCCAAGGCAATCATACGTGCCATGTCAGCACAAGTCACGTGGCAAAAGAATCCAAGTCAAAGCATGGTCGTCGTAAACACGCGACCTGGCCGACACGGACAGAGATCTAGTGGCGCCGCGTCATATATTGTCCGGCTCTCACACGTGTGGCGATAGAGTACAACACGTGCACGTACGTATCACTTTACCCTTAAAGTCAAAACATATGAGAATCATGGTCCACCCCGACCCACAAGTTGCACCTATTTTAGCACCCGGTCGTGCGCCGACAACGAGTTGTTTGACTATTCATCTATGTACTTATGCTATCTCGATATTAAGATGACTGTGTGAGTGCTAAATTTAACAGCTTCAATTATTGTAATTGTAACGCGACTTCAGAAATTAAGCAGACATATTGTTGTTGGTGCTGTATATAGCTATCAACTTCATGGGAAATTTAAAATAAACGGTTTGTCTCATGTGTGTGAGCCATACACGCGTTATAAGAAGCTCGATCTCGCATTGACACGTAAATAATATATCAGATTTTAGGGTTACAAAATTTTTAAGTCTTTAGAATTGTCCCTCTTATGATATGTGTGTGCGACTAACACACATGAACCGAATCTGAAAAGATCGGTGCTGGGACTCATGTAAGAGAATAAATTTGCCAACAGTTTTTTGGTTGGGTTTTTTATGCTTACGTGAAGTCAGTGACCAAGTGGTGGAGGAAAATGGAAGCTTCCAGCCTGGCCAGATCAAGCCCAGGGCACAGCCTCTGGCCACCTCCAAAAGGAGTGAAGCTGCATGTACTCGTGTCCTTGTTCTGCACAAAACAAAATGAAAAAGAGCCAGCTGCAATCAAAGAGATAACACTGGGCTAAAAAGCTCAAAATGAAGCATCAATGCTTTGCAATGAAGTTGACTAACACAACATTTGCCACTTCCCCTACTTGTGTAGTTCAAAGAAGAGGCATGTTGTGTCTCTTAGCTTTACCTTCCACCTCCATGGATTGAACTGGTTCGGGTCCTCGTAGTGGGACTCGTCGAGGTGGACTGATCGGAAATACATGAACACGCACCATCCCTTCGGTATGAAGTGTCCTCGAACCTCCATGTCCTTCACCGCGGTCCTCATTATGCCACTGATGATGTTCCCTAGTCTCAGAGTCTCAGTTATGACCTATATATTGGTCATAACAAACGTTAACAAGGAAACTCTTAGACATAATTGTACATATACAGATACATACACATACACATACATACTGCATGCAAGTAATGAAATTGAACTTATCGTCAAACTATAAATATATCATTACAGATGTTAAAAAGAAACTCCTACACATAATAGTACATACTGGTACATACATACATATTGCATGCAATAATGAAATTGAAGCTAGTACATATTAGACTTACATCTTGTGTGAATGATAAGGACATATAGTCTGAGCAGTGCAAACTCTCCCCAAGTTGAGATTTCTTCCTCTTCAACTGCATGTTCTCTTCCTGTATATTTTGTCAACATGTAGGCATAACATGAGCACAAATCTCTATCAAAGTGGGCAATATGTACATATATGGTTGTGTTTATTGCTTAGAGGAGCTTTCATGGTGACACCACCTTCAACTGTGTGTGGGGCTGGGAATATAGCATTGGCCAAAATTTATGGCAAAGATACCAATAATGTCATGGGCAAAGAATATGCATGATTAGTTGCAGGCCATAATTCAACAAAGTCAATTTTTTGCAACTTCTGTTCTCCTGCTATAGATATTCTAGTTCACTTGACTTGTTATTGTTTCTTTACATTGTTTTTTTAATGAAACAGAGCAGTCATATTCCCTCTTTTACGATGAGAAAGGAAAATATTGACACAAGTTTTTCCTTTGTTATTGGTCTTGGATATGTCCAAAGAGTATCGCTAAGCTAATTATAAACTATAAACATCTAATCTATCATCTGACTACTTGATAGTGACAAATGAGGCTGATTACAATTCACAAGAGATATGCTAACTGTGAACCATAATGCCTAACTATCATCTTACTATATAATAATGATGAATGTGATATACTAACTATAAACTATAAGCATAATTGACTTGGCTCTGGCCCACCCCCCGAACTTCAGATCGGCGGCCGGCAAGGGGGGAGGGGGGCCACCGACGCTTATATAGCTCGGGTCTTCCCCACTCCTCCCCCACTCCTCTCCTCCCAAAACCAATTTCTTCGAGCTTTCCCTTCAGATCCGGTCAGGAGATGGCTGGATCTGTTTTGCTGGTACTAGATCCATGGTTAGGGGGTTTAGTGGTCGGATCTGAACATGAGTTGTTTGTTGACTCTGCAAATCACAACAGGAGGCAGTTCTGGCTAAGTGTGGTCGGGATTGATTTGGCGTGCCGGTTTTTCGACGAGACAACGCCAAATCCGGCCAAGGGTTGGCCGGTTCTTGGCGTCCGTGGCCGGTTTCAACATGAGGTAGTGGTTCCCAATAAGTTTTCGTCGAATCTGGTCAAGGGTTGGTCAAATCCTGATCATGTATTCGAAGATATTGGCATTCTTAGGACATGGTAGAAGTTACAGAGGAACACTTTCATATTTTGTTTGGGGGGGAAGGGAAGAGACATTGAGTCATGTCGACGAGGATTCTCGACCATCTCGAGTGTCTCAGTGGAATTTGCATGGTGCTGTCCACGTTCTCTTTCAGTGCAACATGCGGTTATGATACATGAGTTCTACTATGTGAGAATTCTCAATTTAGATCGTTGCTGGTGTGTCAAAAAGGGTGACGAAATTAGAACGAAATAGATTGATGGATTTGTTAACTAAGCAAAGACGGGGTGATATACTAACTATAAACGTATATACTAACTATAAACGTATAACTATCATCTGACTACTTGATAGTAAAAAATGTGACTGATTACAATTCACCGAGAGATATACTAATTATAAACTACAAACATCTACCTATAATCTCACCACTTGATAATGACAAACGAGGCCGATTCTCTAGCACATATTAGTTAGACCTACATTTCCCCAGTTTCTCAGAGATAAAGAACAAGCTGGACTCATGATAAACTATTCTAGGATACTAAAAGATTATCAATTTAAGTTTGCTTTGGAATTTGATTGATCTATTTTTGTATTCTCATTATACTTTCTGCAAGATAAGGCCAACGCAACAAAAGCGACCTCCCCCCAAATCCCTGCGTCATCAGCAAGTAACTCGATAGAAGTGGGTGGAATAAACCAAATTGGCATCTTGTTTGGTGCATTGGCTTCCCACATCACCTCACACATCTCATACATTGCATGTTCTCATAGGTGTACTTGTGTATACTACTCAATTATAATAAAACAATACGTAGACATGTTTGGTAACATACCTCCAAGTGTCGGAGAGCGAGAGGGCAGTCGCTGAGGTACTTGATCGCCAGCGTGACGAGGACCGGCACCGAGTCCTCCCCCGAAATCATGAGATCAATCATGTTGTCAGATATCAGATCATCGGTCATCCAATCGCTCGCGTCATTGATAAGCACATCAATGACATCGCGAGCGAGGGTTCTATTATTGTCCTTCCTCTTCTCACGGATGATCTTTCTGACTAGTCTGACCATGCCCTTTTTTGCCTGCAACGTGAACGGAGTTACGTTTATTTATATATGTTTTATTATTTTGTGAACGATTGTGATTCTTTATTTTATAATAAACAGACTTACCTGCAGTGACCTGTAAAGCCTGCTGCCCGGTAACTTCACGGGCAGGGAAATGAGGCCAGCAATGAATTCCTGGAAGTGGCGCTTGAGGAAGTCCATTTCCACTCCGGGCTCCAATCCAATCAGCACTTTCACTAGGATTTGGAACACAATCTGGATGAGACGTTGAGAAAGGGATTCACGTGTGAGTGACCGTGTGGAGATTTTGGATGTTAGGGGCCAAGTGACCAAAAAAGGCTCAGAAACTCTTGGTGCTCGTGTACTCTTGAGCAAAAGCCAGAAACAGTTAATGCTTGAAAGCTACCATTCCTCATTAATTCCCTCCCCCATATCCCTCAGTAGTATCAGAGACTCGCACGTGTGCACACAGTCTAGACGAGCGAGAGAGAGAGAGAGAGAGAGAGAGAGAAGAGAGATTACTAACTTGTTTGGACTCATCTTGGATGTGGATGAGCTGACCATCGTGCCACCGCCCCATGGAGCGCCGCACGTGCCGCCGCATGTCGGCGGTGATCTGGGCCTTGAGCTCTGGGGACTTGAAGAAGGCCCCGATGAGCCCATGGACCCGCTTCTGCAGGCTCCCATTGATGAGCAAGATGGAGGACTTGCCCATCAACTCCGTCAGCGATTTCGGGTACCACGGCACGAACGCCCTCGCGTCGCTCTGCAACACCGTTCTGCTGAACTCCGCGTCCGTGGAAACGATCGTCGGGCTACCGAAAAGGTGCGACCTGAACACGTTTCCGTACCTGTGTAAAAAACAAAATATTGTTGTCAGTCAATCAGTCAGGTTGACAACCAGTCGTAAAACTTTGACCAGTTACTTACAGGCGGCGGCGCTTGTTCATGAAGCTCTCCGGGCACGGGGAGAAGGAGCAAGAGATGAAGTCGAGGGTCTCGCCGAAGAAGGGCCAGCCGGAGGAGCCCCGAGGGAGCGTCCGGGCCCGCGCCTTCGATAATCTTCGTGTCTTTGCACTCTGAGAGAGGAAGAGTAGTAACATTAGTAGTGGAGCAGGATGGTGAGGAGCACCATGAGGAAGATTGAGAGAGACTCCATGTTTGTGCTAGAATTGATGCCTTTGTTGCATTTTGGAAAGTTGGGAGGGGCCTTTTTATGTAGGATGAGGAATCTTTAGAGGAGAAAGGGGGAAGCGTGGGGTAAATTTTTTTTTAGTGGTGGTGGTGGTGTTCGAGAAGCTAAAGTACAAACCCTCCCTCTATTTGAATGGGCGGGCTATGAACGATAGTCCCCCACAGTTCTTTTTTCTCTTGTTTCTTTGTTTCTTTCTTTTTTTTTTTTTTTTATGGTTAATGGGGGTTTCCTAGTCCCCACGTCTATGATTGTAATGTGCCACAGCCCTTTGTGTGTAGGGAGTCACTCTAGCTAGCAAAACTCACACCTCGTGCACACATGTGAAGTCCATTTCAATAAATAAAATCTTCACAACCCCAACCCAACCTCCCACCATCATCATCATCACTATACCCCCTCTAGTTTTTTCTAGTTAGATAATGTTACTTGACAACGATTTATAGACCACTGATCTCAATATCATTGCTCGTACCAAATTCACAATTAACATATTCCACATGAATTCTCTTTTTATTTCTCTATTAAAACAATAATGTTAATTAGATCAATGGCCTACAGACTCTGAGTTCTTATTAACTAGAGAAGAAAAAAAATAAATAAATAAGAGAAATTGTCACTTGTACGTTCTCTTATTTTTTTTTTTCACTCTCTAGATGATACCAACTAGCAGAAATTAGAGATTTGTGGACCACTAATTTGATTATCGCTACTCGTGTCAAATCTATCACCTAACCTATTCCTTAGAAGAAAAACCCACTTTAACTAAGAACCCCCCACATGTGGTGCCCATTTCTTTAGCAGTGTAGCCCACGAGCTAGGCTAACCATCTGGGAATGCTTATGCTTTTGCTTTTCCCTCCGTTGCTTTGCTTTGAGTGTTTGCTCAGTAATATATATATTATATGTGCCTACACACAAAGGCATATGCTCCCTCAAGCCTGCAGCATCATTACTGCTACATTAGGGAAGTGAGATAACTGATATTAGTTTGTGGTAGGAAAGTGTGTGTGTGTGTGTGTGTGTGTGTGTGTGTGGGGTTGACCTAAGCCAAGGCCAAAGCCCAAAAAACATCTTTCTCAAGAAATATTGTTCCAAGTTCCACCCAATATAACAAATCAGGATCAGGTTGGCATCATGGCACTTTTTTCTTTCTTGCTTTGGCAAATTCTCTTGCTTTGGGACCTAACCTCAGTTGATAGTTCAGTGTTTCCACACCCCAGTAGAGAAGAGGAAGAGGAAGAGGGTGAGACCCATTCTAACATGTCATAATTCTTTTTTCATCTTCTCAGTACTTCGAAATTATGAATATTTTGGTCTGGTATAGACTTTTTCTCCCGGAAATATAGGCTGTGCTAGGTGCAAGTGAAATCTGAACTTCAGACTTTTTGTCACTGCAAAGAGATTTTATTACCGTGTTACAATAACACTTGCGTTTGGTATGGACTTAAAAATATTTTAGACTGGTATGGACTCAATAATCCACTTGCATATCTAATCTACTGTTTGTTTTCTTAATATTTTTCTTTCTTTTTCTTATTGAAGATAATAACCGCAAAAACTCCAATTTTGTTGTAATGACTACTAAGAGTAGATTTAATGAAGGGAAAATTGCTTCCAGGGCTCAATAATAGTTTGAAGTGCCAAAAAGAATTTGAAGTTTGCGAGTTTGCTAAAAGGTTTTCAATATTAGTATTTATGTTTTTGGGTGCCTGTGTGCATCAGTTATATGTAGTGGATGTTTGAATGTCCAAAATGCCCTTGTTGACAAATCTGTCCTCTCTGCGTACAATATATATATATATATATTATATATATATATATATATATATATATAGAGAGAGAGAGAGAGAGAGAGAGAGAGAGAGAGAGAGAGAGAGGGAGGAGGGGGGGGGGAAGAAGAGGAAGAACTGAGGAAGAAGAAAGGAGATCTCGGCCAGGCGGATCGTGACCTCTCCTCCGTCGGTGGCGAGATCCAGCCCGAGATCACCCTCGGTGGTGATATCCGTCTTCGAGATCCACTGCTCGAACTCTGTCTTGCCTCCCCCAACGAGCCTATCGACTTCTTCCTGGCGGCGTTCACCAAAACCTTCGAGCTTCGAGCTCTGCAGCGAGCTTCTAGCGAGCTCGCTGATTTATGACCTCGCCAACCTCTAAGCTTGCCGGGACAACCCATCTCTGAGCTTACCGATCTACGGTTGGGTCACACCAAAATCGGAGGCCACTACCAAGACCGGCGAGGTGAAATTTCCTAGAAGGGGGTGAAAAGGTGATATGCTAACCTAATCGCTAAAATAAATAATTATATAAAACTAAACAAAATCGATAATCCAGAAATGAAGCTGTATACCTCGTGAAGGACTCTGAACTTCTCCTCAGGATTCTTCTTAATTAAAAGTTGATGTGTATGAAATCACCTAGAGGGGGGGGGGGGGGTGAATAGGTGATGGCTATATGAAATGTGGCAATAATGCGGAATTAAAATTCTACTAACAAATTGCTCAAATTAAAAGACTAGCAATAAACACAATAAGTAGTGTAAGAAATAAAGGAGTTGAGTTTAGAGAAAATTCAAGCAAACGCAAACACAAGTATATGTTTCCGAGGTTCGAGCCACGCTCTACGTCCCCGCCTTCACACTTGAAGGATTTCCACTATTGTTGATCCCACCGGATCGCCAATATAAGGACACATTTGTCCTATCTCTTGTGATGCCGCAACACCACCCGGAGCACACTAGCTCGCCTTGAGGCCGATGCCTCTACAACTTCACACAAGAAAAAAATGATCACACTTGATCGAAAATCGCTCACTTAGCACAATCCTATAACCAATATGTAGATGTAGAATTTTGAGATTGTGTAGTGCAAATATCTAGAGTGAAGTAGAGGTAAAGGCTTCAAAAGGTGTATGGAAATTTTGGCTTTGAAAATCTTTTCTCAAATGAAAGGCTTGAAAACTTATGAAAATCTCTTGTCAAATCTTGTAAAAATTGTTATCTTATCAAGTTGAAATGACCTCCTATATATAGGGGATGAGAAACAGGACAAAAAGGCTGGAGAGATTCGTTGGGGTGAGATCCCAACAAAATCTGTCAGAAAATAGAGCTGTTGGAGTCTGTCAGAATTTCTGACAGCTTCCGGTCGACCGGGCCGGTCGACCGCCAACGGTCATATTTCTGACCGTTGGGGGACAACGATCAACCGCCCCGGTCGACCCGAACAAACAAAGAGCACTGTAAGTGCCCCGGTCGACCCGAGCGGTCGGCCGATGTACACACATGCACAGCGTGCACGTCGGTCGACTCGGACGGTCGACCGGCTCCTGTCAGTTCTGAAAAATCAGAACCAGAACTTGGGTTTTTGGTTTTGGTCTTGTGGTTTGGGGTTTTGGACATTGTAAAAATAGGAGTATGACCATATGTCACTACCCTAACATGTTAAAACATTTTGATAAAGTTTCTCTTGATAAAAACTTGTTTTTCTAAAAGATGGTTTTTCCAAAAACTTAAGGTTTCTAAAACAAATTTCCAAACATGTTACCTATAAAACTAAGTAGGAAATCGAAATTGTTTTTGAAGCCATGAATCAAACTAAAGTGTGTGTGTGAGTGACAATCCCATAATTCTACTTCTAACATCTAGGTTTTGACAAGGATTCTAAAAGAAAAGCAAAATTACAAATCTTGGACTTTTTCATTGTCTTGATCTTGACTTGGTCTTTTCTTCATGTCTTGATCCCGAAGCTTCCTAATTTGCTTAGCTTGGGAATGCACATCTTTAAGCGGTGTCCAAACTTGTGAGTCTTGATATCGGAGCCGTCAAATCAACCTGTTTTACCTGAAATACTTTTAACCAAATTATTAAATACATAACTAAATATGGTTTGTTATCATCAAAATATCCAACAAGATATAGGGCTAAATGGCCTTTGGGCCAACAATCTCCCCCTCCGGCCCGGTCGACCGGAAGCTGTCAGAAATTCTGACAGACTCCAACAGCTCTATTTTCTGACAAATTTGTTGGGATCTCACCCCAACGAATCTCTCCAGCCTTTTTGCCCTGTTTCTCATCCCCTATATATAGGAGGTCATTTCAACTTGATAAGATAACAATTTTACAAGATTTGACAAGAGATTTTCATAAGTTTTCAAGCCTTTCATTTGAGAAAAGATTTTCAAAGCCAAAATTTCCATACACCCTTTTGAAGCCTTTACCTCTACTTCACTCTAGATATTTGCACTACACAATCTCAAAATTCTACATCTACATATTGGTTATAGGATTGTGCTAAGTGAGCGATTTTCGATCAAGTGTGATCATTTTCTTCTTGTGTGAAGTTGTAGAGGCATCGGCCTCAAGGCGAGCTAGTGTGTTCCGGGTGGTGTTGCGGCATCACAAGAGATAGGACAAGTGTGTCCTTGTATTGGCGATCCGGTGGGTTCAACAATAGTGAAAATCCTTCAAGTGTGAAGGCGGGGACGTAGAGCGTGGTTCGAACCTCGGAAACATATACTTGTGTTTGCGTTTGCTCGAATTTTCTCTAAACTCAACTCCTTTATTTCTTGCACTACTTATTGTGTTTATTGCTAGTCTTTTAATTTGAGCAATTTGTTAGTAGAATTTTTAATTCCGCATTATTGTCACATTTCATATAGCCATCACCTATTCACCCCCCCTCTAGGTGATTTCAATTGGTATCAGAGCCTAACCCTACAATTTGGTTTAACCACCTTAGGGAGATCCTTGTCATTGGCTATATTATTTGTTACATTTTTCATATATTGTGCACTTCACTCATTTCCCATGGCATCACTTGACTTTTCTAGCATCAAGTCCCCACCAAAGTTTGATGGCTTGAACTTTCCCATATGGAAGGTCAAGATGAACCTTTTCCTTAAGTCCCTAGGAGTTAGGGTTGCTAGGTCCATTACAAAAGAATTTATAGAACCCCTCACTGATGAGAGCTCATGGTCCGAGGACACCTCCAAGGATTATGAAGCTAATGCTAGAGCACAATATGCCTTGACCCAAGCCTTAAATGAGGATGACTTATCACACATCATAAATTGCAAATCCGCATTTGAAGTTTGGAATATTTTAATTGTGACTCATGAAGGAACGTCACAAGTCAAAAGATCTAAGATTGACTTGTTGCGTTCTCAATATGAGAATTTCTATATGTTTGATAATGAGAGCATTGATGACATGCTCACGCGATTCACCAAGATTACTAATGCCTTATCTTCTCTAGGTGACGCAATCGATAATGACCAAAAGATTCGGAAGGTCATTCGGGCTCTTCCCAAATCTTGGGAAGTGAAGGCAACTACCCTCAAGGAGCTCAACGATCGGGAGGAGATGGACTTCTCCGGCTTCATTGGAAATCTCAAAACACATGAGATGGAAATGAAGGTTAGAGAAGAGAGGGAGGCGCCCAAGAAGAAAGCGCTCGCCTTCAAAGCCACTCCAACCATTCTTGAAGAGGATGACTCATCGGAGGATTGCGATGAGGACTTCGCCATGCTCATCCGGAAGGTGGGCAAGATGTTCTACAAGAAGGGACGGCAAAGCAACTTCCGAAGAGGGAGACCTCAAGGAAGGTATGAAAAGAAAAGAGAAGAACCCGGTCCTTGCTTCCATTGCAAGAAGATCGGACATCTTATTGCGGATTGCCCCGCTCTTCAAGCAACCACCTCCAAGAATGCCCCAAAGAAGAAGAAGGCTATGGTAGCAACGTGGGACGACATGGAGTCGGAATCCGAAGAGGAGAACGACGCCGCACACATGTGCTTCATGGCACATGGAGACGATGCTTCGAAGGTAACTATTAACAACTCTTTAGATGAGGATGAGTTAACTATGGATGAGTTAGCACAATTTTTCGAAGAATTACAACATAGGTATGAGATTTCTCAATCTCATAATAAGAAATTAAAAAGAGAAAATGAGTCTTTAAAAGATAAAATTAATATTATTAAAAAAGAAAAATGACTTATCTTGTGCTTTTAAGAAAGTAAAAATTGATTTTGAAAATCATAAGTTAGCTTGTAAGGGGAAAACCCCATTGCATCATGTAACAAAAATGAATTTTTGGAAATTCAAAAACGAGTTGATGTTTTAGATTCAACTCTTAAAAAGTGTACTTTTGATTTAAATAAGTTTGCATCTAGATTTCCCAAGGGAGTAACCCAAGGGAAACACACTCACCATGCACATGCACGGAAACATGCACACTCACACAAGCATGCATTTATGTATGGTAGTGGTAGAATTTACATATGCACGCATTGTGGCCGCAAAGGCCATTTAGAAAAATTTTGTTTTGCTAAACATAATGTGAATAATAAATATGTTTGGGTTCGTCCCGGTACTAATCCTAAAGGACCCAAAAAGATTTAGGTACCAAAAGACCCTCCAAATTTAAATGATACAGGTGGATCTTCACCCTCCAAGACTTAGGAGGAAACGGTGCCCGGGTGGTGGATGCAACTAAGCTCAAAGAACACATCGCATTTGCATCGCTATCTTGGAGGCACCTATTTTGGAGATTGCCTATGCTTGGTAACTTCTCCATTTAAAAGTTTTTGTTTGGTTATTTATATACACATGTATAGGATTGTTAGTTTACTTTTATAATACATTGATATATGCTAGTGTAAACTTACATCCCTATCATGATTGTGTATATGCCATGTTTTAATATCTTGTCTTTTATACCATGTCCATTGTATGTCTACATGCAATGCCTAGACTAGCTTATTTATATATACACATTGTATTTTCAAAACTAGAAATAAAATTTTGTAAAAATTTCATATTCAAGCAAATACATTAGAGATGGCAATTGCGCACCTCAACTCATTCAAGAGGAATCAAGAGGATGAAGTTCAGAACCCTTCACCGGGTATTCGGCTTCAACATCTCTAAAACTTTATTTTTGTATGAAAATTAAATAAAATGTTTTGTGTGAATTTTTGGTTGATATGACAATCTAATGAAGATTTAAAAACATTGTTGTATTCCTGCATGTTACATATATCCTACTTTATTTATTAAATATTTACTTTTAAATTTTTTTTGGGAGCTCTTTCTGTTCACTGTTTTTTTGGGCAAAGCCGGCCGACCGGCCCTATCCCCGGTCGACCGCCATTGCCTGAAAGAGAACAAATTTTTGCTCTCTGTTGCCGGTCGACCGGAACGGTCGACCGCTCGAGTTACAGAGCTCTCGGGTTTTTCGGGTCGACCGGCCCGGTCGACCGTGCGTCGATTTCAGCCCCAAATCTGCTATTTATTTCACTCTCTCTCTCACTTCTCTCATAACCCAACTGGCGATCCCCTTTCTCCCTTTTCTCCAAAAATTTCCTACACTCAAAATCTTTCAAATTCCTTCAAAACCCAAGTTGGATTCACTCTTTGTGGGATAGATCTTCAGTCTCAGGGCTTCCTCACCATCAGAATTTCAGAGATTTCAAGATCTAGGGTTAGGGTTTCTCTTATCCAGGTAAAAATCTTTCTTTTGTTCAAATCTTCCTTTCTAGCCTTAAGAATCTAATTCTCTGTCAAAGATCTCTAGGTTTATTTTTGTTTAGATCAAGCCATATCCATCTACCCTAAAAATCAACTAAAAATCACTCTTTTCACCAAAAATGTCTAAGAGATCCAGGTCTGAGAAGGGAAAAGTATAGTTCCCTCATCTTCCACCACTCCTAAACCTAAAAGATCCTTTGTTAATGAGCTTGCTGAAAACCGATATATCATACTTTCTAAGAAAGCTATTATTTCAGGGAGATGTGTGATTCTAAAAGACTTTGAACATCTCCACATCCCTCGTATCCTGAAAAGAAATTCTTTGGATAAATTCATGGCCATTAGGGAACATGTGTACCCCTCATTAGTGCATTACTTCTATACAAATTTTGCTTTTGAGAGAAATAGAGTGAGATCTCGTGTTCTTGGGAAGGATATTGACATTCCCCTATCCCAATTTGCTGATATTCTGCATCTCTCCTCTGGAGGAGTTAATGTTTACACCTTTAATCTTCAAGATTTTGAGTATCCGGACGGTGAGTCTGCGCTCACCGCTTCCTCCTTGATTCACGGGAATGACAATCCCGGTTTGGTTAGGAATGAGGAAGTGAACAAGTTCACGTTCACCGCCCAAGTCCTAGCCAAATTTGTTTTCTATAACATTTTACCTAAGTCCGGTGAGTATAGCAATGCTAGAGGTCCTGTTCCATTGATCATCTATTGCCTTCTGAAAGGCATTAAGATAAATTTTCCACATCTCATTGCTTCTCACATGGCCTCTGATCAGATCCGCATGTCCGGTAGGCATTTGCCTTATGGCATGCTCATATCCTATCTTCTCAAACATTTAAGATTTGATCTTTCTTCGGAGACTCCCTCCGAACCCTCTGTGAACCTAGACTGCACCCTTTTGAAGATGATGCAGGCTCAGATTCGTCGAGCCCCTCCTGAGTAGCCCCCTCTAGTTCCAGGACCAGGATCTTCATCTGCCCCAGGGTCTTCTTCGGCCCCAGGGATTTCCTCTGCTCCCAGTTCATCTTTATCTCCTGAGTTCCAGTCCTTCATTTCTTCTGAGATTCGCTCTCAGATCCAGGAGCACCAGTCTTGGATCGAGCAGCGAGACGCAGCTTTTCGTGCGGATATGGAGCAGCGAGATGCAGCCCTTCGTGCGGAGATGGACTCGCGCTTCCAGGGAATTCGCAATGACATGTTTTACTTTGCGAACGCCATGAGATTCGTGGACTCGCAATTTGAGACACTTTTTGCGAAATTCGATATGCTTGGTCCAGATCCCACATCCATTGCTCGTCCTCTTCCATCCTCCGGACCTCCATTTCCTGCCAGAGACCCTACTGCTGTTCTACCTCCACAGCCAGGCGTTGCTGGCATTGATCCAGAGGAGGCAGATCATGATGATGATGATGATGATGAGACGATGACAGAGGGTGACGCTGAGGAGAGTTCGTCTGAGGAAGGCGATGCTGAGGAGAGTTCTTCTGAGGACGATGCTGCTGGTGGTGCTGAGTGACCTGCCCCTTTTGATGATGTCAAAAAGGGGGAGAGTTATTTGTTGAGAGAGACTCCATATTTTGTGTACTTATATTTTGTAGTATTTTCTGTTGTTGGACATCTTTATCTTGTATTTATGTTTGTGTGGACATGTACTTGTTTATGTTGGTTATGCTTTGTGGACATGTGTTTCATTTTCATTTTATGACATGAGTATTTTTTTTATCTAGCATGACATGAGTATTTTTATCTAGCATGGATATATGTGTTGTGGATTATATTGTGGATTATCACCCACCATTTTTTTGAGATTTGTCTATGCCTGAGTATGATTTTTTTTATATGCATGTGTTGAGGGGGAGCTTCATTTGAAGTCTCTACCCAAAATATTTGTAATAACTATATATGTTTTGTCATCATCAAAATATCCAACAAGATATAGGGCTAAATGGCCTTTGGGCCAACAGTGTACAATTGCTTTCTTGCTTGACGAGAGAACAAACAAATAAATAAACTCAAGTTAGCATAAGTATAATGGAGCAACATATATAACAATGCAAGTAATGAAAGAAAGCATTAGAGAGATTAAACGCAAGCCAATCACAAACATAAGAACTTGTTATCAAGGTTTAAGCAACTTGTTCTACATTCTTACCTTCACGACAACGAAGGATTCCACTATAATCAAGCTGATTATAATTGAACTCGATCCCAAAAGATCCGGAGCCACAACTAACAACCTTCTTTCCAATATGAACTCTCAAAGAAGAAAAAGTATTATTAGACTTAGTGACCTTCACAAAATCACAAACACTCTCAATACACTATTTCTATAGCTCAGTTTAGATATTTGGAAGCTCAAGAAGTGTGTGAGAGAAGTAGAGAAGAACTGGGATGTTGAAAGCTCAAAACTTGCACAAGATATGAAAACGTGTAAAACTTGATGTATATGATCCACTCTAATGACTCGTATTTATAGGAGAATGGAGTAAGATCGTTACTCAGTAAATCTAGTCAATCTAAACATGTTAAAAGCATTTAAAACTAAAGTATATCTATTGGAAATAAATCCAAAAATATTTAAATAGAAAAATAGCCAAGCAAATTGCTTGGCGGTCGACCGACAATAGCTAAAGAAAATAGCCATTACCATCGGTCGACTGGGCCAGAGCAATGTTTTGAGCTTAGAGTTGAGCTCAGTGCAGTTGGTCGCCTATACGGTCGACCAGCCCGCATGAGTTCTGTTGAACTCAAGGCTAGCGGTCGACGATGCGATCGACTGTCCTAGACCTGCTCAAAATGGGCTGAGCCTGTGGTCGATCGAGCTCAGAGTCAAAGACTGCACATGTTCGGTCGACTGGGTGATCGACCGACAAATCCTTTACTCTGCTGTGCGGTCAACTGTGCAATCCACCGGCTAGAGCCCAAAACTGTTTTTGTTTCCTTTTAAAATTCTTTTGTAAAATCTTTAAAACATGTATAAATTATTTGTAAAAACAAAATATAATATATGTATTTAATTAAGATATAGTTTTAAATTCATTTGTCTTAAAATAATTCATATATAAAAAATTTGTTTTTCATGTATATCTATATAGATATTTCAAAAGTTTTAAAACACTAAATTTTATTTAAAAATTATAAAATTGATTTAAAAAATCTTTTTTAGTGTGTGCGCGCGCGCGCGCGTGCGTGAGAGCAATTCCTTGAGTGCACTCTGCTACTCTAAACTTTAAACAATTTAGATATCTTACAATTCTTTAAGAGTCAACATAATCTTCAAGTACACCTCTCCAAATCTGACTTCTTGAGTTTGACTCCAAAATTTTAATCAATATTAATGTAATAACTCTTTAAATCACAACTCTTGAAAACCTGTATTTATAAAACACTTGAACTTGATTAGTAACATTAAACTTAATGAGTTTTAGAATTATTAAAATAAAGAGTGATTCTACCCTTAGGCCAACACGAGAGATTCTGAGGTTTTAGGATTTTTGAGATTTTGATTTGAGGTTGAGATTTTAGGTTTTGAGATTTTGAAAAATTTGTCGTTGAAATTGATTTGGGATTTTTGGGAGTTTTTGCAATTTTGGGATTTTTGGGACAAAGATTCTCGAATGCTCAATTGGAAGATTTTGGGACAAAGTTTTTTTTTTGTAATTATGTGGATTTTTGTTTAATTTTGGGATTTTTTTTTGTAATTTTAATAATTGAGATTTTTGTGTAATTTTGGGATTTTTTGGAACATAAATTTATGGAGACAGATTTTTTTTTTTTTGGGTAATTTTGTGATTTGATGTAAGTTTGAAATTTTGAGGCAATTTGTTTTGGATTTTGTGATAATATTGAGGTAATTTGATGATTTTGATGTAATTTTGCTCAAGAATTTTTGGTTATTTGTGATTTTGAGGCAATTTTGCTGATGATTTTTTAAGATGCGTGATAAAATTGTAATGAATTTGTGATTTGTGATAAAATATATCTATTTGTAGACAAATTTACAGTTTGATAGATAGAACTTGAATATAGTAGGCAAAAATTTCAATAAGTGGGTAGTAATAAAAAAAGTGGACAGAAATTTAAGCAGTTGGAAAAATTACAATACGTAGAGAGAAATAGTCAAAGGTGGACGGGACATTCAAAAATTGGACAAAAATTGATTTAGAGGCAATTTGATGTTTTTTAGATAATTTAATGATTTTGATGTAATTTAGCTCATGACTTTTAGGTAATTTGAGATTTTGAGTTAATTTTGCTGATGATTTTTGAGGATGAGTGATAAATTCGTGATTTGTGATGAACTTTACTCTATTTGTAGATAAATTCACAGTTGGATGGACAAAGATTGAATATAATGGATAAATTTTTCAATAAGTGAACAAAAATAGATAAAAGTGGATAGAAATTTAAGCCGTTGAACACATTTTTCAACGACAAAAATAGTCAAAAGTGGACGGGAAACTTAGAAATTAGACAAAAAAAATAGTTTTGAGGTAATTTGATGCTTTTGAGATAATTAGATGATTTTGATGTAATTTTGTTGGCCCAAAAGCCTATCACTCTAGTTTTGATGATGGTTAACTCATGAAGTTATAGTATTAATGATCTTGTGTCTATTTAGTTTCAGATATTTAATTAAGACTTTAGTCGGTATTTAGTTTCAACAAAAGGTTCGAAGTCAAGTTTTAAGCTAACACATGTTTGAAAGTTCACCTAGAGGGGGGTGAATAGGTGATGGCTAATCTAATGGTCACTTAATGCCAAATAATGCGGAAGTATAAACTATTATGACCTAAACTAGACTCTTACACTAAACACCACGTATAACACAAGAGTGTTGCCGAATTCCCCGTGAAGGGCTCTGGACAAACTCCTCTAGATTCCCCTTGAATGGGTTGAGGTGCCGCGTTGGCTCTCTTGGTTGAATACAAGTGTTAGCAAACAAACCCAAGCAAGTATAACAATATGAGCACACAATGAATATCTAGCATATAAAGATGAGCACAATAAAAGTATGCAAGATATAAACAAAAGACAAAGAGAGAGAGAGAGCAATCGCAAACACAAGGGATTTGTTTCAAGGTTCGAGCACCCTTGCTCTACATCCCCGCCTTCGACACACGAAGGATTTCCACTATGATCGATCCCAATGGATCACCCGGTGCCGCAACACCTACAACTCTCGGACTCCCTAGTCCGTACACACGCAAGCCCACCGGCTCGCCGAGGCCGCACCTCAAACAAGGAAGTTCGCACCCGAACTCGAAACACCGAGTCCACACTAGGACCCGAAACAATTGCGAACACACACGTCCGCCTCCTCAAAGAACAAAGATGAAATCTTGGTGATCTAAACACTTTGATCACCAATTAAAAACTCTCACAACAAAACCCTATAGGTAGATATAGCAATGGAAAGCTCAAGTGTTTGTGTAAGAAAACAAGGATTGAGATGGTGGAGGAAAACTCAAAGAATCACTTTAACACACTCTTGATAAACTCCCATTTTGATTGGAAGAATTAGCTCTCAAATTTGTAGAGAAAAACCTCTGAAAAGAGTAGGAAAAACTGGCTCTAAAACTTCTCCAAAATCTTGGTGAAAACAATGACCAAACCCCCAAATTTATAGGCTGTCAAAAAATAGCGTTGGGGTCTGTCAGACCTGTCGGTCGATCGCCAACGGTCAAGAATCCGACCGTTGGAGCCTCCGGTCGACCGCCCAGTCGACCCAAAAGAACAGAGAGCACTGCTCTCAGTTCCGGTCGACTGTGTCGGTCGACCGGCCATCTGCCAGGTCAAGGCGTGCACGTCGTGCACGTCGGTCGACCGAGCCGGTCGGCCGACTTCAGCTCTAGTCGACTTGATAGGTCGACTAGTCGACTTGGCTGAAGCCTGAAACAGAAATCTGATAAGGGATTTAAAACTTGGTCTTTTTGATTGAAATAAAATCCCATAAAATACTTTAAAAATCTACAAAAATAGTTTTACCATTACACTTTGATAAACAAACATGCTTGCACAAAATCAAGGCATGTTATAAAAGATTGGACTATTTTTGTAATATGGAAATATTGGCTCAATTGAAAACTTGTATTTTTCTAAAACTCATTTTCCATAAACTTCTTCATGATACAAAAACAAGATATTTTGAATTCATTAAAGCATAGTGTGTATGGATATGATCCACTACACAAATAAGATGAAATATCTAAGTTTTTGACATTAAGCTCTAAACTTGGTTTTGGATTAAAACATGTATATAAGAAAACACAAAAAACCAAAATGTATTTTTCCAAAATGAAAGTCTTTTCTAAACTGAAAATTCTTTTATGAAAAGACAACTAAATCAAGAGTGTGTGTATGATATATACTTGAGCAATCCACCAACTACTCTATCCTTTACATTTTATCTAAAAACAAAAATCTTATACCTAGACACAAGTCTTGATCTTGAAGTCTTCCCTTGAAGTCTTCTCATCATCTTGACTTGGTCCAAATGCAATCCAACGAGCTCGACTCCTCTTGAGTACTTGATGTGATCTTGATGCATAGGCTCGTGAATCAATCGGTGCTAGCTCCAAAATATGACTTTAAATCCTTTGTTGAAGCTCCACACCTACTAAGATCTTGATAACAAATCTGTCACTAATTAAACACAAGATCATTAGTAAACATAACTATATGAGTTGATCATCATCAAAACTAGAGTGATGGGCCTTTGGGCCAACAATCTCCCCCTTTTTGATGATGACAAAACTCATGAAGTTATATATGCATGGATTAAAGTAAAGCTTCAAAGAAACTCCCCCTTAACTCATGCATAACAAATAACAATATAATATGAAATGAAGCACATGACATGTATGCAAATCAAGGAGATAAAACAAAATCAAATTCTTTTTCTGCTATTTGCAAAACAAAACATATATACATAAACATAAATCCTTTAATAAAACATGCATATATAGCAAATACGTCTCCTCCTTTTTATCAATCATCAACAAAGGGGTTAAGGTAAAAACAAAATCATCAAATCTTTCTCCCCTTTTTTTTTTGTCATAAACAAAGAGACCAATAAGGGGCCAAACAAACATATCAATAAAAGGTTATATGCGATATACATTCATGAAGAGGAAGACGTTAAGTTAGCTTCCCTACACATATGCATTACATGAAGAAGGGATGACAAGCCCCAATTCACATAACGTATAATATGTAATGCATAAGAGGAGATGTGAAGCTCCCCCTACACACGTGTACCATATAAAGAAGAGAATGTCAAGCTCTTCATACACAATACACTCAACATGAATCTATATGTAGAAGAGATGTTAAGCTCTCCTTGCATATAGGCAATACAACTCAAATTTTTTTTTTAATTTTTCTTAAATTTTTTTTTTAAATTTTAAAAGGTATCAGAGTTTTTGTAAAACAAACAAATTTTAAGATACCAAAATGAAAATAATCATTATTGTAAATCATATTGATACCAATTGAAATTTAACAAATATGAAGTTGAAAACATATTGATACCAATAGTAAACATAATGATAAAAATTTTTATTTTTCATCATAAACTTTGTGCTTTTAAAAATGTGAACCAATTGTAAGTTAAGCACATGAAAATCATATATATGTATGAAAAAAAATATACCAATTGAAATTGATACATACATATATAAGAAAGCAAAATATGAGTATATACAAAAATTATCAATTTAGATACCAATTGAAAAGATCCAATGATACCAATTGAAATGACAATGTAAATCATGTATATCTCATATAACTACCACCCAATCATGGTTCAAGTTTTAAGTGATTTTCATTTTAAAGCATACATGAACATGATCTCCCATCTAACCTCCCATAAAGGGTAGAGTTTTCAAAAATAGATTTGAAAATATTTTAGCATTGAAAATCACTACCAAAAAGAATAATTAACTAGTTAAAATAATTTTTAAAAAACTAGTTAAAGATCCTTCAAAAAATTGAAATTAAAGCATATGTATTTCATGAATCATACCAAATACAAGAATTGACACTCGATCTATGAAGCTCAAAAATATGTTCATGAAACAAAGTCATGACAAAATGAAGTATGAGTGTTCAAAAGTAATGTAAATAGCATTTTCATGAAAATAGACATTGAAGCTCAAAAAGTGTGAGTATCATTCTTTTTTTTAAAAAAAATTCATTTTTATCAAACAAACATGAAAATTCACTTTTCATTAAAACAAAACACACTTCTAGGTATATGTATGATTTATCCAATCCTAACAATACACATACATATCCCAAACATAAAAGAGTCTATCAAAAGTATTTGCATGAAGGCAAGAGACTCACGGGTATACATGTATATTTATTAGATTTGAATTAAAAATACATATACATGAAGTAAAATCATAAAATTTGACAAAGCATGTATAAATGAGGAAATCATCAAAATTAGGTTACACATGTGCATATAGTGGGTACAAATGAGCATGAAGTGCAAACATATATAAATCACGTGTAACTCACTATTTGTACATGTATAATACAAGTTTTAATAAAACTACATCTAAGCATGTTTTTACCACATGAAGCACATAAGAATACAAAACATGAACATGCTCAAAATATTATGAATGAATAACCATGAACATAAATAAAATGGGAGTTTAGAGATTGTTACCACTCCAAAGCTCCATCGTGGTGGTTGTCTCACCAAAACTCCTTGATAGTGATGCATCTATATATGTGTCCATCAAGTCCATGTGCATCCACCATCAAGGCATCATTTCTCTCACGTCTTGTGAGAGCCCTCACCTACAGCAAAAACACACGGTGGGAGTTTTGGTACCCATTTTCTTTTGGTCCTTGGGGGTTAGTCTTGTAAGGAACCTAAAATTTTTATTATTAGCAAAATTAAAATGATGCAACTTGTCATAACAAAATTTGCTAAATGGCCTATGCGGCCACAATGTGTACACCTTAGGATGCTTATGTGTAGGAGTGTGATCATGACGTGCAACATAAGCATATGCATGATGATGTTGTGCATGAATATGTGGAGTTTGTTTCTTTGAAAACATTGACTCCAACCTAGTATGGTTAAATGCACAAGAGTTCAAAGTTGAACTCAAACAATCCATTTTATTTTTCAAATCTTTAATCTCATTAGTGGTGGCATGTAAAGCATGATGAGATAAAGAATCATTTTTCTTTTTCTTTTTAGAAACAAAATCTTTTTCTTTTCAAAAACTTTTCTTTTCAAAAATTTATTTTCTTGAAAAATAACTTCTCTTTGTTTTTCCACCAAAATAATTTATCCTTCAAAATAGTGTTCCCTTCACACATATCATTTAATTTAGACATAAGGGAAACATTCTCATTTTTCAAATCTTTATTTTCTTTTTCTAAACATGCAATCTTAGATCTAAATGAATCATTTTCTATATGCATGCAATCCAACTTCTTTTTCAAATTTTTATTATCCTTTTTAATCATGTCATATTTATTAAGCAATAATTGACAAAATGTAGAGAGCTCTTCATATGACATGTCATTTTCATCCTCGGATTCGGTAGTTACCTCAAGGGGGTTATCCCCTTGGACCATATAGCACAGTTGGAGGTGTTGCTTCCAACGTCCGAATCACTCCCCGCATAGTATTGTTCCTTTTCGCCAAGGGAGATGAGGGTGTTCCAAACTACAAAAGCCAAATCAAGATTAGCAACCCTAGATAAATAATCATCATTTAGGGTAGATCTTAAAGCATGCAGGGCTTTTGCATTAGCCTCAATATTCTTACCATCTAAATAATATGCATTATTAGTAGTGGCAAGATAAACATGATAACCTAGGGCTTTGAGGTACAAAGACATCTTAACCTTCTAAATTTGGATGTTAAGAATGTCAAAGGTGGGTGGTGACATGAAGTCCATGGTGGTGTGTAAAATATTGTGATTAGCCTAAAATGAGGATCTTTAACTCTAGGTTGTTAGACCCAAATCAGAGTACCAAGCTCTGATACCAATTGAAAGTTCACCTAGAGGGGGGTGAATATGTAATGGCTAATCTAATGGTCACTTAATGCCAAATAATGCGGAAGTATAAACTATTATGACCTAAACTAGACTCTTACACTAAACACCACGTATAACACAAGAGTGTTGCCGAATTCCCCGTGAAGGGCTCTGGACAAACTCCTCTAGATTCCCCTTGAATGGGTTAAGGTGCCGCGTTGGCTCTCTTGGTTGAATACAAGTGTTAGCAAATAAACCCAAGCAAGTATAACAATATGAGCACACAATGAATATCTAGCATATAAAGATGAGCACAATAAAAATATGCAAGATATAAACAAAAGACAAAGAGAGAGAGAGAGAGAGAGAGCAATCGCAAACACAAGGGATTTGTTTCGAGGTTCGAGCACCCTTGCTCTACATCCCCGCCTTCGACACACGAAGGATTTCCACTATGATCGATCCCAATGGATCACCCGATGCTGCAACACCTACAACTCTCGGACTCCCTAGTCCGTACACACGCAAGCCCACCGGCTCGCCGAGGCCGCACCTCAAACAAGGAAGTTCGCACCCGAACTCGAAACACCGAGTCCACACTAGGACCCGAAACAATTGCGAACACACACGTCCGCCTCCTCAAAGAACAAAGATGAAATCTTAGTGATCTAAACACTTTGATCACAAATTAAAAACTCTCACAACAAAACCCTATAGGTAGATATAGTAATGGAAAGCTCAAGTGTTTGTGTGAGAAAACAAGGATTGAGATGGTGGAGGAAAACTCAAAGAATCACTTTTACACACTCTTGATAAACTCCCCTTTTGATTGGAAGAATTAGCTCTCAAATTTGTGGAGAAAAACCTCTGAAAAGAGTAGGAAAAACTGGCTCTAAAACTTCTCCAAAATCTTGGTGAAAATAATGACCAAACCCCCAAATTTATAGGCTGTCAAAAAATAGCCGTTGGGGTCTATCAGACCTGTCGATCGACCGCCCGGTCGACCGCCAACGGTCAAGAATCCGACCGTTGGAGCCTCCGGTCGACCGCCCGGTCGACCCAAAAGAACAGAGAGCACTGCTCTCAGTTCCGGTCGACTGTGTCGGTCGACCGGCCATCTGCCAGGTCAAGGCGTGCACGTCGTGCACGTCGGTCGACCGAGCCGGTCGGCCGACTTCAGCTCTAGTCAACTTGATAGGTCGACTAGTCGACTTGGCTGAAGCCTGAAACAGAAATCTGATAAGGGATTTAAAACTTGGTCTTTTTGATTGAAATAAAATCCCATAAAATACTTTAAAAATCTACAAAAATAGTTTTACCATTATACTTTGATAAACAAACATGCTTGCACAAAATCAAGGCATGTTATAAAGATTGGACTATTTTTGTAATATGGAAATATTAGCTCAATTAAAAACTTGTATTTTTCTAAAACTTATTTTCCATAAACTTCTTCATGATACAAAAATAAGATATTTTGAATTCATTAAAGCATAGTGTGTATGGATATGATCCACTACACAAATAAGATGAAATATCTAAGTTTTTGACATTAAGCTCTAAACTTGATTTTGGATTAAAACATGTATATAAGAAAACACAAAATATCAAAATGTATTTTTCCAAAATGAAAGTCTTTTCTAAACTGAAAAGTCTTTTATGAAAAGACAACTAAATCAAGAGTGTGTGTGTGATATATACTTGAGCAATCCACCAACTACTCTATCCTTTACATTTTATCTAAAAACAAAAATCTTATACCTAGACACAAGTCTTGATCTTGAAGTCTTCCCTTGAAGTCTTCTCATCATCTTGACTTGGTCCAAATGCAATCCAACGAGCTTGACTCCTCTTGAGTACTTGATGTGATCTTGATGCATAGGCTCGTGAATCAACCGGTGCTAGCTCCAAAATATGACTTTAAATCCTTTGTTGAAGCTCCACACCTACTAAGATCTTGATAACAAATCTGTCACTAATTAAACACAAGATCATTAGTAAACATAACTACATGAGTTGATCATCATCAAAACTAGAGTGATGGGCCTTTGGGCCAACAATGTTGATTCAAGAGCTCGCGCATCAAGATCGCATCTAGTACTCAAGAGGAGTCTAACTCATGGATCAAAGTTTTGGACAAGTCAAGATAGAGAAGAAGATTTTCAAGACTTGAGCCTAATTTTGTAAGTTTTAAGATTTTATTTTAGGATAAAATTTACAGGATAAATCAGTTGTGAATTGCTCAAGCTTATACACACACTCAAAAGTTTGATTTTCAAAAAATACAATTTTTGTTTTAAGTTTTAAATTCTATGCTCAAAAATAGTTCACATGTTTGTAATATGTGTTATTTTTTATCACACATATTTGTACTTCAAAGTATTTCAATGAACTTATTTTTGTGAATTTTATGGAATTTAAGATGTATTTTAAAAAGTTGTTAAAACTGTTTTTGCGCTGCTTGCGGTCGACTGACCGGTCGACCGAAGGCTGAGCCGGTCACCGAGTGGTCGACCGATGTGCACAAAATGTGCACAAGCCCATGTGACTTGAGGTCGATCGACTGACCGACCGATCGATCGCAGCAGAGATCGGCCGACCGACCAATCGACCGACTGAGTTTGTAGAGCTCTTGGGTTTTCTCGATCGACCGGGAGGCTGACCCTTCTGCTGAACTATTTGACACCCTTGTAACTTTCTAGTAATAACTTTTTATTCTTATATTCAATTAAAATTATTTAAATTACATTTCAAAGATAACTTTCAGAGCTATATTTCTTATTCAATAATCATTTTCTGATTCAAATGTTAATTATTTCAAATATTGGGTTAAAGTCTGTTCTTGTTCTTAAGGCAGTTTACAATTTCTTGTTTGACACCTTTTGATATTTTATTGATAACTCTCTACTCCGAAATGATATTGATTTGATGTAAGTTTCATTAAAAGAAGACTTCAAGATATACAAATCCATCCTATATACTTGTTGCAAAGTCTAACGTTTTAGGCCCCAAAATTGTGCTCAAATTTGACCTATTGCATAGTCTTGGTCTGAGGTCAGTCGACTGCCCGATCTACCGCCAAACTCCAACGGTAAAAAATTTGAACGTTGGTCGGTCGACTGGGTAGTCGACTTACAGGCCATTCTGGCTAGTTTTTGAACCATAACGGCTAGTTTTTCTTGGCCTATAAATATGAAGTTTTTGGTGAGTTTTACTCAAGATTTTGAGAGGTGTTTTGGAGCAAGTTTTTTCTATCTTCTACAGAAGTTTTTCAAAAAAATTTTGGGCTAAACTTCCATATCAAAAAGAGAACTTTTCAAGAGTATTTTTCTTGAGTTTTTAAAAGAAATTTCTTGAGTTTTTCACCACAACATCTATCTAGTTTTTCTCACACAAGTTTGAGCTTTCCATTGCGATATTCATCCTCTAGGATCTTTGTTGTGAGAGTTTTTTTTTGTGATCAAGAGAAGTGATCACAAGTGTTCCACCCCTAATATTTGAGGAGTTGTAGAGGTTGCGACCTTGGCGAGCTTGCGGGTTCCCGTGTGTTTGTTCTTGCGGGAACAAGTGAGAGACTTGCGGGTACAAGAGTTCTTGAGGGAGCTCGTTGTACGTGTTGTAGCACCGAGAGATCTTGCGAGATCAATTATAGTGAAAATCCTTCATAGTGGTGAAGGCGGGGATGTAAAGTAAGTGTGCTCGAACTTCGAAACATATCTCCCGTGTTTGTGATTATTTATCTCTCTCTCTTACTTGTGTTTATATCTTACATGCTTATATTGTTCATATCTTTATATGCTTAATATACTTGTGCTTAATTGTTAGATGCTTCGGATTGTTTGCTCACACTTGTATTCAACCAAGAGAGTTATAGTGGCACCTCAACTCTTAATTTAGAGAAATCTTAAGGAGATAGTCCAGAGCCCGTCACCGGGAATTCAACTACTCATGTGTTATACTTTGTGTGTTTGTATAATAGGTTTAGTTTGCATAATTAGTTTTAATTTCATATTAATTTTGTATTAGATTAGCTTGTCACCTATTCATCCCCCTCTAAGTGACCTACAATTAGTATCAGAGCTTGGTGCTCTTGATTTGAGTCTAACAACTTTGAGTTAAAGATCCTATTTTAGCTAATCACAATATTTTATTTACACACATAGATTTCATGACACCTCCCTTGTTTGACATTCTTGACTTCCAAAATTGAAAAGTTAAGATGTCTATATATCATAGGGCCTTAGAAATTCATGTCTATTTTGTCACTATTAAGAATTCATATTTATAAATGACAAACATCTTAAGGCTAAAACAAAAGCCATCTATGCCTTAAAGTCAACCCTAAATGATGAATATTTATGTAGGGTTTCTAACTTTGATTCGGCTTTTGTAGTATGGAACACTTTTTACTCTCTTGGGGAACAAATGCCAAATGAAAAAGAGAGTGACTCGGATGATGAAAGTGATGCTTCCAACGTGTGCTACATGGTCAAAGGGGATGACCCCCGTGAGGTAAATTCCGAATCCGAGGTTGATGAAGATGTTGACATGCCATATGATGAACTTGCTATGTTTTGTCAATAACTTCTTAAAAAATATAAATTGTTAAAAATGAAAAACAAAAGTTTGAAAAATAAAAATGATTTGGTTTTAAAGAAAATTATTCTTTTAAAAATAAATTTGAAAATATTTCAAAGAAAATGAATCTTTAAAAAAGGAGAATGTTTCCTTGACTTCAAAATTAAATGAAATTTGTGAAGGAAACTATTCATTGAAAAATAAAATTATTTTGGTGGAAAATAAAAGGAAATTGCTTTAAATGAAAATAAATTTTTACAAAAGAAAATTATTTTACATGAAATTTTTTTTTTAAAATATAATGTTGGTTCTCATTTTTACCATGTTTCTCATGCTAATAATGTTTCATCTTCTTTTGATAAAAATGAGATTTATTTTTTGAAAAAGAGAATTGACTGTTTGATCTCAAATTTAAGCAATTATGCAATTAATCATAATAGGTTGGAATCTATATTTCACAAGAAACAAGTTCTACATGTTCATGCACATACCCCACAACATACATATGTATACCATGATCACACTCACACCACTCATATGCATGCTAGAGTGTACAAATGTACAAATTATGGCAGCAAAGGTCATCTTACAAAATTTTATTTTGATAGATTAAATTGTTTAAATTTTGCAAATAAAAATATTCGGGTTCCTATTGTTTCTAACCCTCATCGACTTAAAAAGATATAGGTACCAAAATCTCCACCTCTTATATTTGATGTAGGTGTGGACTGTCACAAAACGTGAGAGAATTGGTGCATTGGTGGTGGATGCATTTGGAGTTTGAAGAATACACCCAATTGATGCATCACTATCAAGGAAGTAAGGTGGGAGGACCACCTCGTTTTGGAGAAATGAATTGGCTACAATCAGTTTTGGTACCATTCCTTCCTCCTCTTTTTTTTAAAAAATGCTTAAATGTTTATATGCTAGTGTAGTAATCTAGACTCTATCATGTATTATTTTGTGCTTATAGATGAGTTGATTGGTTGCCTTGCTATGAATGTATTTTTTTGAAAAACTTTTCAATTGATTTACATGCCTATTTCTTTTGAATTGATTTATGTTTTTGTATACTTTAGTTAAAACATATATTGATTTAAATGCCTATATCATGTTCATATGCATATTCTATTAAAACTTATGTTATATATGTACAACTTTTGAGATACATGTTTTATATGTCTTATTTTTTTATGTACTCAATTATTTGTTTGATTGTATATTGTATATAGTTTGATGATTCATGCATGTTTATATGATATATCATATTTTTATGAAAAAGAATTTGATTTGAGTTTTTGTTTTGAGCTTTATTGTTTATTTTCATGAATATGTCATTTATATGATTCTTGTACAAAACTCTAATTTTTTTTGTTTACTCATGATTTTGTTTTCATGAGCTTTATATGAGAGCTTTAAAAATCTTGAGTCTCAATTTTTGTGTAAGAGCAAGAGTTTCAGTTATGATTTCAAAGTTTTAATGTGTGGTCAGTTTGGGGTAACTCGAATTGTATATGCTCGGTCAAGGACTCCATGAGACATAAGGTACATGTACGGGGCTTCTTTGTTTGGATTATTTTCTCGGTGTACTAGTTTCATGAATCCATTAGCTAAGCTTATACAATCAGATTTGCCCGCATTCCTATCTATATGTTATTTAATGTCTCATTGTATGCTTGCATTCGCATCCTAATTATTTTTAATAATGTCTGATTGTCTTGAGGTGGTATTTTCCCTGCTCGGAGATGGAAACTCAGGCTCCTCTACATCCCTCCAAGATACTCCGCTGTGAGATTTCTCCCACTCGAAGATTGGACTCTGCTACAGGCTTTCCCCTCCAGAGGCCCAGCTTTGCGGCTCCATTGCTGGGCCCCACTCGAAAGCATATGCGAACCTAACTTCGTTGTAGGGATTTTCTCCTCTCAGAGGATCAACCCCGCAGCTAGGATTTCTCCCACGCGAGGGGTGCAAAAATTTGCAGATACCGCCGTGGGACCAACACACACTTAAGAATTACATGCCAAGGCAATATCCAACTCCTAGTGTCAAACCAAACAAATAGACAAACTAGTCCAAATGAAAGTCATTGTAAAACAAATCAGGAAAGATCCAAACAATATTTCAAAAATTAATGCTTTTATTGCAATGCTTTCTGATTAAATTCATTTAAATGCACACTTGGTAATATCTAATAAGAGTAATATAAGATCTATCACCCATTTGTGTTTACTTTTTTGAATGAAAATACATATAACTCACACCTACTCATCCAAACTACCGAGTGAATTCTCGATAAGCAAACAAAGAGCTGCCTGTCGGGGAGCGCTTCACACAGGCGCGATCCTTTTTCGCCACCTTCCTCAGATCTCGAGGAAACCCAAGGAGGTTCCTGCACAAAATAAGAATTCTCTAGATAAAGAATCTCCTCCTCTCTGACTACAACACGCCTCCAAGGGAGTCAGAAGGGTTCCTCCAGGACGTACAAGACAATGATAATATAACACCACTAACCTTTCTGAAAATCACCTAGAGGGGGGGGGGGTGAATAGGTGATAATGCTAATCAATGCACAAATAAAAATTATGATGCAACAATCTCCCAAAACAAGACTAGAAGCCGGATTCCCCGTGAAGGGCTCTGAACTCCTTCCTCGTGATTCCTTTGGATATGAGTTGAGGTGCACAATGCAATCTTGTTGTAAGGGACTTTGATTGACAAGATGAATGAACACAAGTGAATATTGCAATGAAAATAGAGAGCAAGTAATAGGAGCAATGAAAGTAAAGCAAGAAGTAAGAGCAAGTAAACCAAACGCAAACACCGAGAATTTTTTCGAGATTCGAGCACCCAGCTCTACGTCCCCGCCTTCCCCAGAAGGATTTCTAACCACTATAACTTCACAAAGATGTTACAAATACACCGGAGTACCCAACTCCACAATCTCAAGTACAAGTTCTCTCTTGGTGATCAAAAGACCACAAACTCTCTTTTGCAAACTCTTTTCCCTTACAAAAATTCTTGTAGAATAATGAGTAGGAATGAAGCTCTTGTGTGTAAGGAGAAAAGAAAAAGAAATCAGAGAGTTCTTGAAAACACTTCAGAAAATGAGAGAGAATTTTCAGCACAAAACCAAGAAAACCAAACTCTTTTGAATGCCTTAAACTTTTTATACTTTTGCAAATTTTTCTTGTAATCAACTTCTCCCTAAACACCCCTATTTATAGTAGAGGGCTAGGGTTTAAAGATAAAACTCACTTAAGGTCAATTAGAAAGTATTAGGATCAGTAAATATCATTTAAACCCTTTTTAGAGAGAAAAAGACAAAAATTAAACAGCTCAGAAAACTAGCCGTTACTGTTCAAACGGCTCTCTCGGTCGACCGGTCGGTCGACCGAAGTACAAAAAATAAGAGCCGTTGTCGGCTCTCGGTCGACCGCCCGGTCGACCGAAAAATACAGAGAGCTAATGTCTTACAGTCAGGCAGGTTTCGGTCGACCGCCCGGTCGACCGTGAAACGTGCACACGGATACGCACTGCTGCCAGAACCTCGGTTGACTGGGTCGGTCGACCGGCTTGACCTGACACAGGGTCGGCCGACCGGACGGTCGACCGGCTCAGGTCAAAGGCCAAAACAAAAACAGAATTTTGAAGATGATTTGATTTTTAATAAAATATTTTTAATAGGGATAAGTGTAAAATATAATAATGAATTTGTAAACAGAAGATTGTATATTAAAATATTTTGTACATGTTATAGGAAATATTTTTGAAAATAAGATGTGCATAAAAACGTGTGTGATAGAGCTTCAAACCTATTCACTATTCTTTAACAAAACTAAAAACTAGAAACAAATCTAATGGAATATCTTGAGCAATCTTGAAGTCTTGAGCCATGCAATGCCTTGCTAGAGCCTTCTCTTCTATGTTCCTTCCTAGATGTGCAAAACGCCTACTTTGCTTCATGAACCTAGAAGTTTTTGCAAAAGCTAAGCAATGGCCTCCAAATATGGTACTAACCTGAAACTTATCTTAACCAAACTTATTAGTACCAAATAGCTCTTATTTGTTTTGTTATCATCAAAACTCTAAACAAATGGAGAGTGTAACCTTTTGGGCCAACAATCTCCCCCTTTTTGATGATGACAAAACAAATAGGTTATAAACAAAAATATAGGGGAGGAGGAGAAAGCTCCCCCTCAAATTATGCTATATTAAACAAAGAAAAATAATATAATTTGTAATTTGCAAGTAAACATCATGAAACCAAAAATCATAAACACCATGAGATATAAAACACTTGCAAAACACTTAAACTCAAATTATAAGAATTCATGAAAACACATCAAAAACTAAAAACATATATAAACTCATATGGAACCAAAACCATATGAATTCATATTTCATACATAAACTCATTCTCCCCCTTTTTGTCATACATCAAAAAGGGTCAACAAAACATTGGTATTCAATAACACAAACATTAAGTTCACCACATATGAAAGAAAATCTAGCAAAATCAAGTGGCTTAGTGAAAATATCGGCAAGTTGCAAGTCCGTAGAAACATAATCAATATCTATATCTCCTTTCTCAAAATGATCTCTAAGAAAGTGATATCTAATCTCAATGTGCTTGGTCTTACTATGTTGATTTGCATTCTTAGTCATATGTATAGTACTAGTATTATCACAAAATATTTTTATATGGTTATAATGCAAATCATAATCAATGAGAGTATGTTTCATCCAAAAGACTTGTGCACAACAAGCCCCCGCGGCAACATACTCCGCATCGGCGGTTGAGAGAGCTACGGAATTTTGTTTCCTAGAGGACCATGAAACAAGACAATTACCAAGAAATTGACATGTCCCACTAGTACTCTTTCTATCTACTCTACAATCCGCATAGTCGGCATTCGAATAACTCGTCATTGAGAAATCTCCGATTTTCGGATACCAAAGACCCATTCCAATTGTGCCCTTAATATAACGAATAATGCGATTTACCGCAATAAGATGGGACTCTTTGGGACACGATTGAAATCTAGCACAAAGACACACACTAAACATTATGTCCGGCCTACTTGCCGTTAAATACAAAAGACTACCTATCATGCTTCTATACAATTTAATATCAACATTTTTACCTTGGTCATCCTTATTAAGCTTGGTTGTAGTTGCCATGAGAGTGTTGCAAACTTTAGAGTCTTCAAGTCCAAACTTCTTTATGAGTTCCTTTGCGTACTTGGCTTGACATATGAAGTTTCCATCTTGCAATTGCTTGATTTGGAGTCCAAGAAAGAAATTCAATTCACCCATGGAAGACATTTCAAACTCACATTGCATAACCTTTTCAAACTCCTTGCATAAAAACTCATTAGAAGATCCAAAAATTATATCATCAACATAAATTTGCACATTAAAATGTCATTATCAACATGCTTAGTAAAAAGAGTTGTGTCTACTTTGTCTTTGACAAAATCATTTGAGATGAGAAAACTAGAAAGCCTTTCATACCAAGCTCTTGGAGCTTGTTTCAATCCATACAATGCTTTATCAAGTTTAAAAACAAAATTGGGATGAACATGATCAACAAAGCCGGGAGGTTGTTCAACATAAACTTCTTCATTTATAAAACCAAAAAAATGCACTTTTCACATCCATTTGAAAAAGTTTAAAATTTTTAAAAGATGCAAAAGCTAGTATCATCCGTATGGCTTCAAGCCGTGCTACGGGTGCAAAGGTCTCCTCAAAGTCAATTCCCTCAACTTGAGTGTAACCTTGGGCCACTAACCTAGCTTTATTCCTAATGACATTACCAGACTCATCCATCTTGTTTCTAAAGATCCACTTAGTGCCAATTATTGGTCTATCGTGGGGCCTAGGAACAAGGTGCCAAACTTGGTTGCGCTCATATTGATTGAGTTCCTCTTGCATGTCTAACAACCAATATGAGTCCGCCTCGGCTTCGAGGATGCTTTTGGGTTCAAAATGAGAATTGAAAGCAAAGTTACCACATAAGTCATGGAGTTTGGAGCGAGTTGTTACCCCTTTAAATGCATCACCTAAGATGAGCTCCTTGGGATGATTTGTAGCATATCTCCAAGCTTTAGGAAGTGGATGAGAGCTTTCCTCTTTATCCTCTTGAACATCACCAATGGATTCTTGCTTTTCTTCTTGAGCGGGTGAGTCCTTCAAGGATAGTCTCTCCATGTCTTCACCTAATGGGTCAATCTCTACAACATTCTCAACAACCACATTAGATTCTTCAAATTTAACATGCATGGATTCTTCAATGGTAAGGGAAGATCTATTGAATACTCTATAAGCTTTACTAGTAGTAGAGTATCCAACAAAGATAGCTTCATAAGCCTTAGCATCAAATTTACCCAAGTTATCTTTAGTATTCAAAACAAAACACTTGCATCCAAAAACTTTGAAATATGCAACATTTGGTTTTCTAGAATGATACATTTCAAAAGATGTTTTGGAAGAATTTTTACACAAATAAATACGATTTGAAATATAGCATGCGGTGTTTACGGCCTCGGCCCATAAGTATTGAGGGAGGTCATTGTATGCGTCGGAAAAGAGGGGATCAAATTGAAAAATTCTTTTGATTGGATAGAAAATTACAATAGATCGGTCTTCCGATTACAAGGGAGGGAGGATGTTGAGTTTGAATCCTCCCTTTGTTTAAGGCTGGGTTCTTCGTGTGGCGATGGAGAGTGAATCTTGTTCTCCGTTGACCGGGTGAACGTCGAGATCTTCTGGGGTTTTTCTCTTCGGGTGGTTGACGGAGTAACACAGCTCTGTCTACCAAAACTCTCAAAGAGAAGGTAGGCAAAGAGCAACTTGAACACAACAAGTTCTTTGAAGGGTTTCTCTCTTTTCTCTCAGAGTTCTTTTCTCCCAAAAATCCTCCGACTGAAAATCCGACCCCTTCTTCAATAGCGACGGGGCTATTTATAGGGGTTTCAGGGGTGTACGTGCCTCCTAAAAACACTCCATAATGGGGGCTAACCTTCCCCGTTATGTGGGCCGTGATTGGCCCTAAAACCGGGATGGTTACAACTGAGACGCGGGTGTCAACCCACACGCTTTGGAGCTGAGACGCGGGTTTGGACCCTCGCGCCTTGGTGCTGAGACGCGGGTTTGGACCCTCGCGCCTTGGTGCTGAGACGCGGGTTTCGACCCTCGCGCCTTGGAGCGGCTAAGACGAGGGTAAGATTAACCTTGTGTCTTGGAATTCTGCTTTTCAATGGCTTAATTTTTAGACAGCCTACAAAACCCCCTCCAAAGTTTTTGACATTCCGCAGTTAAGTGGGACGGATTTCGAAATACTTTGGACTCTAGCTGAGCTCACCCTTGTGACTGGACTGTCAATGCTTCGGGTTTGATCTTGTCTGGAGTACGGTCTTCGTGAGTGTACTATGGAACTCTTTGAAGCCACCAAAGTTGATCGTGTTGAGTGTCTAGATGCACAGTCTAAACCTCCCCGATTGCTTTAAGTCTGTCGTGGGTGCACTTTAAGCCGTAAGTGGACGGTCGTCTGCTTGTGTCAGTGTACTGTTGAACTGTTCTGCAGAAGCAAAGACTGAACGCCAGCTTTAAAGTTGCGACTTTTTATAGGGCTGCATCTTTTGGGATGAGAACGCGACTGATATTCCACAAGACAGACGCGATTCTTAGGCCGATTGGAGAGACGCATCTTTTTGGAGTAAAGACGCGACTTTTTTTGGACGCAACAATGGCCTAGCTGAGGGGGTGCGTCCATTGAAGAGGCGCGGCTGTTGGGTGTGAATCCGTGCCATGCATCGAGTGCACTGCCACGTGTCCTGTGGAGCCGAAGGGACGTCTTCTTTTTGGCGTATGAACTTCGCGCTACATTAAATGCGCCGTCCACGCGTCGAAAGACGATTCGATGTCGAGTCAATCGAGCCCATCGCCGTGATCTTTGCGAATCACGGGCCTATAAATGGCAACAGTCGTTGAGAGAGTCCTCATTAGTCTCTCTTTCGTCTTCTCTTGCATCTGTTAGGGTTTTGAGAGAGAAGTGCTCTTTGTTCTCTTCTCTTCCGTTTTAGCATCAGATTCTTGCTTCGTAATGGCACCCAAGGCCAAACGAACTGCTTCATCGTCGAAGGCGGTCGCCACTGAGGCCCAAATGGGCGGCTCCTCCATGCAGGAAGCTCCTATCTCAGGTATAACGCCATCAGGCTTGATCTTCGCCATTAGAGGGGATTTATGGAGTTCTTATAACCCTAAAAATCCCTTCTTTGAAAGAGAACCGCCAACCGTGGATTCGAAATCGTGCCTGATCCTCAGACGCGGTCTTTGAATTGACAAACAAGGAGCGGGTTTGATGACCCTACCGCTTTTATCCGCTTGAGGATGTACTTGTTTGTTGAACATAGGGCGCCAGTAAGCCTTGCGTTCCGGAGTCATCACTTAGAATGTTTTTAATTGTGAAAGATCCGGACGCAGACTTGATTCTTGTGTTCTGTGACATCAGACACTGATTTTCATGAATCTTGCGTCTGAGTCCAAGTACTTAGAGATTTTTCATAAGTCTTGGATTCTTTAAAACGCAGACTCCTTGCTGGCCTCATGGTCCTCAGGTCTGGACGCGGGTCCTCATGTCTGGACGCGGATTCTCAGGCTGGCGAACTTGTATATCGGCCGGCGAACTTGTTCGATGTTCGTCCACAAGAGAAGAAATCATGGTCCCTGACGGTGACTTAACCCTCGCCAAGATCTCTTTGAATTCGACGCACCAGTCATGCTTGCTGGCATGGCATGGTCAGAGTAAGGATGGCGGCGGGGGTAGCGGTGGATATAGTGGTGGGTAGCATCCCCTGTGAGGTCTTAAAACCTCCTCTCTTACCTCAGAAGTGACATCGAGGAAACTCCATGCTCATTGGACGATCTTCTGGCGGAAGAGATGTTCATCAACGAGGGGGTCGTTTCCGCCACTTCGGATGGTCAGGTGGAATCGGAGGATTCTGCTGCCATCAGACCTCAAGAACACCATTGCTCTCCATCAACGAGGGCTCTTTCGATGTTTACGTCATGCATCGTGGTGCAACCAGTTTCTGATCATTGCCACAATGTCTGATCCTACTTTGGCGCCCTTCCAAACATCTTGTACTTGGAGTCAAACGCAGCTTTAAGGAGTGAGTGCAACCTCTGAGAGAGAGACTTCTTTGTACTTCTTTATCTGTAACACTCAATCTTATTGAATAAGAGAGCGTTTTGTATCACTTTATATGCCTGGATATATAAATAAAGTGACACTTTTCTTTTTGTCTCTTTTATTGTCTTGAACTCTTTTGTCTCTTTTTAGTCAGACGCATAGAAGCAAAGAATCTTTGGCTTGTCAGAATCATGATGAAAATTTTAACAAGTCAAATTTTATGGAGAAAAGATCCTATCTGAAGAACCCCACAATGCTGTCAGAGGTGTGATATTAACTTGATAGAGATAAGATAATTTTGGTGGGCCTGCCACTTTATAAAAAGAAAGTGACAGGTTGAATTGGTACCCCTAGTGAAGATGAACTTTTATCAGAGGTCTAGGATTAACTTGATTAAGATCAGCCGGGGGTTAATGAAAACACTGTTAATGGTGTAATGTTAACCTAACAATATTTTTAAGTGGACTTGTTATTCTGTTGATGAGAATAACGAGTGAGACTAGATTCGTGGGGGATCTAGGAAAGTCTTTACCGTTGGAGGTGTGATGTTAACTCAACGGGTTGAAAGTTGTCTTGTCAGAAGTGTGATGTTAACTTGACAAGAATGTGAGTCAGAGGTGTGATATTAACTTGACTTGGAAGCATTTCAGCTTTCATTTGGGAAAACTGAAAGTGTCATTGTCATAGGTGTAGTGTTTAACTTGACAATGAGGGTAATGCTAGAGGTGTAATTTTGAACTTGGCATTAGTCATCTCGACTTCGACAAGGAAGTCCGAGGGAAAGTCATGGCCGTAAGTGTATTGTTGAACTGGCGATCACCTGGATGCTAGAGGTGTGGTGTTAAACTTAGCATCGTTCATTTCAGCTTCGATATGGAAGTCTGAAAAAAGGTGACTGTCAGAGGTGTGATGTTAACTTGACAGAAACTCGATGTACTGTTTTGAAGTATAATGTTAACTTAACAGTAATTTGTCAGAGGTGTGGTATTAACTTGACAGAAATTGACTTGCGATATAAGCAGTTTGAGGACCTGTCATTCCATTGATGAGAATTGACAAGTGGAGTTTAAAATGTCAGAGGTATAGTGTTAACTTGACAAATTTGGATTTGCGATATGAGCAATTTTGAAGACTTGCCATCCTATTGATGAGAATTGGCAAATGAAATTTGAAGTGCCAGAGGTATAGTGTTAACTTGGCAACGACTGTATTTTGTAGACCTACCATTCTGTGGATGAGAATTGGTAAGGGATTTTGGAAGGGAAAGTGGAGTCGAGTCCACTTAGGATTTTTTAGCAAACCCTTAGCTATCAACGGGTTTGATACGCCTTTACCAACTACCGTTTGAGTTGGGCTAGCCATGCTATTCCCCTCAGCATGATGAGTTGTCGAAGACTTATGTTGGACTTAGAAGCCAACATTTTCCTCTATCCTTAGCCGTTGGAGGCGTCGGATCAAAGGGGAGCATGTCCCTTAGGATTTTTAGCAAATCCTCAGTTGTCAACGGGTTTGATACGCTTTTACCAACTACCGTTTGAGTTGGGCTAGCCATGCTATTCCCCTCAGCATGATGAGTTGTCGAAGACTTATGCTAGGCTTAAAAGCCAACATTTTCCTCTATCCTTAGCCGTCAGGGGCATTGGATATTAATGAAGAGGCTCTTCTTGTTTTGATCAGAGGTGTACTTTTAACTTGATTGGGGGAGGAGTACTATTAAGGATAGTACTTCTTCAAGAATCTGCCATTGATTGGCATCATGAGTGTATCACCATTTGAAGTTATGAGGCGATACGATCCATTTGAGTAGACTGACTCTACTACAAATGGTCCTTCCCATTTGGGTTGAAATTTTCCTTTTGTCTTGTGCGTCATCACCATGGATCTTCTGACAGCTAAGACAAGGTCGCCTTTCTTGAAAGTTCGCACTTTAACTTTCTTGTTGAAGGCTCTGGTAATTCGAGCTTGGTAAAGCTCAATTTGTTGCTGGGCCTGTAGACGCTTGTCATCTAAGGCTTCCAATTCTTGGAGTCGCTGTCGATGCTTCTCCTCATTCGTCATCTCTGCTGTCAGGGCGACGCGTAGAGATGGAATTTGGATTTCGAGTGGAAGCACGGCTTCACACCCATATACTAAAGAAAATGGTGTAGCTTTAGTTGGGGTTCGAACAGTTGTGCGATAAGCCCATAAGCATTCACCCAGCTTGTCGTCCCAGTCACGTTGACTTTTCGAGACGAATTTCTTAAGAAGCTTGCCAATGGTCTTGTTGAAAGCTTCTGCGAGGCCATTAGCGGCAGGATAGTATGCCGTTGAGGACACGCTCTGGATTCTGAACTTGGCGCATAATCTCTGGAAAGCCTGGCTGATGAACTGGGGTCCGTTGTCGTGGACAATTCGCCGAGGTACCCCGAAGCAGTAAATGACGTGATGTTTCACGAACTTGATCACATCAGATGACTTCACCTCCTTCAAAGGAACGGCCTCAGCCCATTTGGAGAAGTAATCGATTATTGCCAAAATAAATCGATGTCTTTTTGATGACGGTGGGCTGATAGGGCCAACCACATCCATTCCCCACATTTCAAATGGCCAAGTAGAAGCCGTGGAGTGAAGGTAGCCTGATGCTTGATGGATGAAATCGCCATGTACTTGGCAGGCGTGACATCTTTTGGCATAGGTGATGGCGTCGACAATCATCTTGGGCCAATAATATCCCAACCTTTGGAGTCGGTATGCAAGTTTTGGACCAGGTTGATGGGCTCCACACATGCCGTCATGGGCTTCTTTCAATACCTCCTGTGCCTCCTTTTGTGAAAGGCAGCGAAGTAAGATCCCGTCATGTGATCGACGATACAGTGTTCGTGTAATCGCATTATAGTAAAATTTAGGGGCTTTCCTTCGAATGGCAGCCGCTTCCTTGGTGTCCTCAGGCAGGATGCCATACAGGACATAATCAATGTAGGGGAATCGCCACTCTCTAGGCTCTGGGCCGGTTGACAATTCCAGTGCTTCTTTGCTTTGAGAATCTCCTGTTGGTTCCTGGTAATCCTCAAGAGCAATTCTCGGACAATACAGATCGTGGCTGTAAACGAATATCTTCTCCATTGCTCCAGCTGGAAGAGCCAAGGAGGCAGCGAGGGATGCGAGTGCATCTGCATGCGCATTTTGCCTGCGCGGTACATGGTCGATGTAGAAGTTTGTGAACCTCTCGGCCATGTGGATAGTTGCGTTGTAGTAGGGTACTAGGTCCTCATGTCGACTTCGTACTCCCCGCGAACTTGGCTGACGATGAGTTTAGAGTCGCCGTATGCCTCGAGATTTTTAACGCCAATCTCATCGGCGAATTGCATCCCAATCAAAAGAGCGTTGTACTCCGCCACATTGTTGGAGTAAGGCTCAATTAGCGAGACGGCTCGGGGAATCACATAGTTCTGTAGCGAGACGAGTACTACTCCTACTCCTGCCACTATGTGTCCTTTTGGGCTTGTTCTGGATGCACCGTCAAAGAAGAGTTGCCATACTTGACTTTCAAACGATGTCTGAGTCAAACAGACTTCGGCCACTTCATCTGGGAGATCCTCGTAGACTTTGGCTGCCCTCGGATCTGGGTGCTCAGCTAGGAAATCCGCCACCGCTTGTCCCTTAATAACCTTTTGCGGCAAAAAGTGCATCTCATACTGGGATAGCAATATGGCCCATTTTGCCAGCCGGCCGTTCAATGATGAAGGCTTAGTCATAAGTAACCTCAGGGGGTTGACTTTTGATATGACGTTTATAGTTTGGCCTACCAGATAGTGTCGCATTTTCTGAATGGCGAACACTAATGCCAAACATTCCTTCTCGATCGGATTATACCGATGTTCGGCTCTGATCATTGTTCTACTCAGATAGTAGATCGCTTGCTCTCGTCCTTGATCGTCATTCTGAGCTAGTAGAGCTCCCAAAGAATGATCCATTGCTCGAACGTATACCAGGAAAGGTTTTCCGGATATCGGGGCTGCAAGGACTGGTGGTTGTGTGAGGTATTGCTTGATTTCCTCGAATGCTTGTTGGCAAGCGTCATCCCAAATGAACGAAACACCCTTCTTCATTAGCTTAGCGAAGGGTTGGCATTTTCCGGAGAGGTTTGAGATGAACCTGCGGATGTACGCCAATCGTCCTTGCAATCCCCTGAGTTCCTTGAGATTTCTCGGAGGTTGCATCTCCTGGATAGCGCGAACCTTTTCCGGGTCTAAATGGATTCCGGTGGAGGTTACAACAAACCCTAGGAACTTGCCGCTGGCCACCCCCAGGAAGGATTTGGTAGGATTCATCTTCAATTGATGAGCTCGCATGATGTTGAAGATAACTTTTAGGTCAGCTATGTGATCACCCTTAGCGCGACTTTTCACCGCGATGTCATCAACATAACATTCCACTGTTTTGCGCATGTGCTCGTGAAAAATGGCGTTCATGGCCCTTTGATATGTTGCCCCCGCATTCTTCAGTCCGAAGGGCATGACGGTGTAGCAGTATACCCCCAATGGTGTCTTGAAGGAGGTGTACTTTTCGTCGTCAGGATACATTTTGATTTGATTGTATCCTGAGAACCTGTCCATGAAGGACATTCGTTCGAATCCACAAGTATTGTCAATCATAACATCTGTGATTGGCAGTGGGAATTCGTCTTTGGGACAAACCTCGTTTAGATCACGGAAGTCGATGCAGATCTGGATCTTTCCGTTTTTCTTAGCAACGAGGACGATGTTGGCTACGCAATCGGGATGTTGCTCTTCCCTGATGAAGCTAGAATCTATAAGCTTTCTGACTTCTGATTGAATCGCCTCCATTATCTCTGGACGGAACCGTCGCTGCTGCTGTTTGACAGGCTTTACGTCTGGATTGATGTTGAGGCGGTGCATAGCCACTTGAGGATCAAGTCCAGGCATGTCTTCGTAATTCCAAGCGAAGACATCTTTATACTCTTGAACAAGAGATATTAGATCCTTTTTCTCTGACGGTGACAAGCCGTTGCTTATGAAGATGGGCTTAGGATTAGCCTCATCCCCAAGATTGATCTGAACAATCTTGTCTTCTGTGGGTGGCTCGCGCTGCTCAAAGCGGGTATCCCAAAGAGTATTTAAATGTTTGATCCAAGGATCTGTAACAGATTGGATCATTTCTTCATCTCCGTCTTCCAGGTGGCTTGTTGAAATCATGTTCACTGAAAGTTCTTTGAAGATGTTGCCGACACTAGCATCTGACTCCCATGATGACGTGCCTGAAGAGTAATCGTGACCTGACGATTCTCGAGAATCAGAGGCTGATGGAGCCGGAGTTGATACGTAGCCCAACCCCCTGCGCGTCCGATGATAATAATCGGGTGCTTTTCCTTTTGGCACAAAGGATCGAAGTAGCGTCCTCCTTCCTTTGCCGAAGTTTAACCCGAGTCTGCTGGTTAGGTCATACCCCATGTTTTTCATCATTCTGAGTGTCTTTGGCTCATAATGACCGAACTGAGGGGATTCCTGCTCGCTTTCTGATTCTTCATGGTCCATTGGCTCGGAGTTAATTCGTCCAAAAAGAATTGGTCTTTGGCCCTTCCTTCTCGCGGGAACCATGAATATTGATTGTTTCGCATCGCCGACATTTTGACATGTTTCAAAGGACGATTTCACTGGTACATGCAACGATGTCAAAGCACCCATTGCCGACCAGAGATCGGCATCCACGTCGGTGCTAGTGTCTGACGACACTGAATCAGAAGCAAACACAGAAAAATACGCTAAATCCAATTCTTCATTAAGGTACCAACCGCCTACATCATCGGCGGAGGTATTATCAACATCGGGCTTATTAGTGCCCGTTACAGGTGGATCTAGCTCCCACACACACTCATCTTCCTCCAGCTCGGTGTCGGCTTCATTGCCAGAGTCTGGTTCCTCTGGTTGCGGGACTTCATCTGTTTCCATAGATTCCTGATACAGGAGGAAATCTGTGAAATAATTCTCCACTCCCTTGAACGGATGCCTATCGGCAATCAGCGTTCGTACCTTTCCACTCCCGTCAATGTATTTCATGACTTGGTGGAGAGTAGAGGGAACGATAGAATTGCGATGAATCCAGGGTCTTCCCAGCAGTAGATTGTAGGAGGTGTCAGCATCTATGACATAGCATGTCACCTCTGACCTTAGGTCCCCAATCTGGCATTTGAGCTTGACTTTCCCCATCAGACGGGTACTATTGGCATTGAACCCATAAATGGTCATCTGGGTAGGGCTCAAACGGTGAGTGAGAATCCCGAGATGCTGCATGACTCTGTGAGGCATGATGCTCAACGCAGACCCGGGATCTACCTGGATGCGATTCACCTCAGATGATCCAATATACCCTGCGAAGTAAAGGGGTCGATCATGCTTCCCTTTGACTTGCATGTCTTCTGCCGTGAAGGTAATGCAGGGAATATTTTAGGAGGCGTGGAGGCAATCCTCTACATCTTCCTCCTTCGGTAGCTGGGTCATGAAGACCTCAGCATTAGCCAGAGCTTCTTGTAGAGCTTCTCTGGTCGACTTTGATAGTCTAAGAAGCTCATAAAGAGTAATCCGCGCTGGGATATTGGCTAACTGAGCCAGGACATCAAAGTGGTAAGGTGCTGTGGAACCTTCCGCTACGTCCTTCAAAAGAACTCGAGAAAACTGAAGTTCTTTTTGTTTCTCCCCGGGTTGCTTCGTAGAGGGCTTGGCTGGCTCTGCGGTGGGTCTTGGAGGAGTTACCGCCACTTCACCATACTTTTTCAAATATGGCTGCCCCGAACGGGTTTCTGCCACAAGCTGACTGGGTTCCGCGGCCAGAACTATTGTCTCCTCTTCTGAGTCGGTCAGCGGGGGAATATCAGTTTCCGCTTCTCGAGAAGAGGCACACACCACGTTGCAGGATGAGGCCTTTGCTTTGCCTTTGGACTTCCTGCTGGTTACAATAGTCCATTGCTGGCCATCAATAAGGTCAGGATGAACCCACATGACTTCTCCCTGAGGTGTGGGAACAGGTACCAAGCCCTTTTCTTGCTGCTGGTGCGGGTCTGTGTTGACCATTCTCAGCTCTCCTCTTGGGATAGGGACTACTCCAGAGGGTGTTAGGGGTTGTCTCCCAAACTGGAGAACTGACGTCATATTAGCCGTCACCTTCTTCTGCTCTGGTCGGAGTTTCAATACCTCCGCGTCAATCAGGGCCTGAAGGATGTCCTTGAAGACATAACAGCTCTTGGTAGGGTGTCCTAACATCCTGTGGTACATGCAGTAGCTGGGATTGTCGGTTTTACCGACTTCCTCGGGGCGTCTAGCTTCAGGAAGCTTCAGTCGATTGCTCTTGTTGAGTAATTTGAAGAGCGAGTCGACATGTTCATCCTTGAAGGAATACTGCTTGTTGGCCCGTGGTTGGCTTGTAGAGCCACTTCCTTTGACCGGTTGAGGCTTAGCAGGGGATTTGGTTTCTGCTGCCAAGTTATCCTTCCTTTTGGCTTGGAGGGATGTGTTCGGCGCACGCCTCGTTGACCTTTCAGGCCTGGGTTTGTTTTCTTCCGCTCTGACGCGGGCGACAATCTCCTCAGCCTGTTCACCTTGTTGGACTAATTGTTTCCAGGTGCGGCTTTCAGCAACTCCTATTTGAGTAAGGAGTGAGGTTTGGAGATTGTGGCGGCATGTTTCCACCAGGGTAACCTGGGTCATACCGCTCGGGCATCGGAGTGCCACGTTCTGAAATCTTTCCACGAAAGACTTAACGGACTCTCCCTTTCGCTGCTTGGTGGCTAAAAGGGTAGGCATGTTGACCTCCGAGTCATCTTCAAAGAAGCGAGTTAAGAAGAGCTTCTCCAAGTCGCCCCAATTCTTGATGAAGCCTTCTGGAAGCTTCATGAACCATTCAAAGGCCTGCCCTTTTAGGGTGCCGATGAATAAACGCGTCAGGATGGCGTCGTTATCTACCACATTCCCAGTTTGGGACTTGAAATAGTAGATGTGTTGGTTCGGTGAACCCTTCCCATCAAATGCTTGGAGGGTTGGAGCCTTGAACTTGGGCGGATATGGAACCAGGTCCCACTCGGCTGGATATGGGCGGACCACCCCTGCTTCTTGGAGACCTTTCCGATTGGTAAGGGCTTCAAGGCGCTGCTCCAACTGATTCATTCTTTTAGAATTAACCTTTCCCTGGTCTTGATCGTTCTTTTCCTGCGACGAGGACTTAGACGAACTAGAGGAGGGTTGCCCTTTCTTCTCGGAGTGTTCGGAAGATGAGCTTTCTCCCTCTTTTAGTTTGCCCTTAGACTTTTTAGGGGGAGATTTCTTCCTGTCTTCGAGCAGCTGTGCGAGCATTTGCTTGAGAGAGTCGATGGATTCTTACTGAGCACGAATCATCTCAAGTTGTTCCTTCTGGACCTGGGCTTGCAGCTTCAGGCGCCGGGCTGTCTCTTCAGGAGTGCTCGTCATGTAGGTGAAGGCCTCCTTCTCGATGGAAGAATTCGAGGCCTGCGATTCTGCTACAGCAGAATGAGAGTCATTCATTTTGACGCCCCGGGCCAGGGCATTATAGTCGATCGGGGGAATGGCCCCGGTCCGGGTGCGAGTGTGTCGGTACACTCCTTCCGGTTCAGAGTCAGACTCGTCAAAGCTGACTACAGGCTGTTTTTCCCTGCTCCTACTTGCCATGTTAGCAGTAAGCTCTGGATACTCAGTGTCAGAGAATGTCCTCCGCCTGTGAGAGCGTCTTCTTTTGGCTGAGGGGGAATCAGGGTCAGCTGTCTAACTAAGGACTGCCGGTTCACGCCTGAACCACAACGGCACTCAGAGAGCATGGAGATGAGCCGTTGGCAGCAACATGATGAAGTGGTTTGACTAGCACTTTTTTTTCGTCAAGTAATCCCTTAGATCCATGGAAAGAGGATCGAAGAGATTAGCCTCGCAATTTCGAGGGCGGGAGGTATCCTTGCGCTGTACAGCTTGGACGCAGAATTCAGAGGCGTGGTTCTCGCGCCGCAGCTGTACGACGCGTGTCTGGCGTCTCTGTTAAGACGAGACGCGACTGTCGCGTTGCTGCTTGGTGCGTCGGGGCAAAAACGCTTGAGAGAGAGTGGGCTGCTAGGCCCTACGCCTAAGGGCGCGCTGTACGCAGGCTTCGCCTTGGCGTTTGGTGAGTTGGGCTTCAGAGGGCCTAATTTGGGGAGTCTCGCATTTGGGCCGCCAAACGCGGACTTCGCGTGCTGGACGTGGCGCGACCAAGGCGCCGGATTGAGCTTCGCGTCCTGCTTCAGTTGGACGGTCAGAGGTTCCAACTTGCAGTTGACGCGCACGCCTCCTCTGTCGACGCTCAGCGTTTCGGTTGCATCGTGGAGGTGGGGAGAAACCAACGACGACTTGATGCTGAGGGAGAGGGTGGACTGGGTGAACACCAGAGGTTTTGACCACACGGGTCTCCTGAGAGACGTTGACGCGTGTGTTCCGCATGGCGCGGTTGGTCGCAACGGCAGTTGTGCCTGAGACCACGCGGGCCTCCTGAGAGACGTTGACGCGTGTATCCTGCTTGGCACAGTTGGCTGCGACACCCTTCACAGCAGCAGCGCCCGAGAGAGTCTCAGAGCGGATTTCGGGGCAAGTCCCCGTAGAAACCCTGCGACAGACGCGGGTCTTTGGGCTCTTGGAGCCAGAAGAGAGAAACTCTTCATACTTTACCTGGTCGAACTCGACGACGAGCGATTCGACCATCTTCCCCTTATAGAGGACGTCACCTTGCGCCACGATTTGTTCGTCAGTGACAAATGTAGTCCCCAGCGGAGTCGCCATCTCTTGTATGCGTCGGAAAAGAGGGGATCAAATTGTAAAATTCTTTTGATTGGATAGAAAATTACAACAGATCGGTCTTCCGATTACAAGGGAGGGAGGATGTTGAGTCTTGAATCCTCCCTTTGTTTAAGGCCGGGTTCTTCGTGTGGCGATGGAGAGTGAATCTTGTTCTCCGTTGACCGGGTGAACGTCGAGATCTTCCGGGGCTTTTCTCTTCGGGTGGTTGACGGAGTAGCACAGCTCTGTCTACCAAAACTCTCAAAGAGAAGGTAGGCAAAGAGCAACTTGAACACAGCAAGTTCTTTGAAGGGTTTCTCTTTTTTCTCTCAGAGTTCTTTTCTCCCAAAAATCCTCCGACTGAAAATCCGACCCCTTCTTCAATAGCGACAGGGCTATTTATAGGGGTTTCAGGGGCGTACGTGCCTCCTAAAAACACTCCATAATGGGGGCTAACCTTCCCCGTTATGTGGGCCGTGATTGGCCCTAAAATTGGGACGGTTACAACTGAGACGCGGGTGTCAACCCACGCGCCTTGGAGCTGAGACGCGGGTTTGGACCCTCGCGCCTTGGTGCTGAGACGCGGGTTTGGACCCTCGCGCCTTGGTGCTGAGACGCGGGTTTCGACCCTCGTGCCTTGGAGCGGCTGAGACGTGGGTAAGATTAACCTTGCGTCTTGGAATTCTGCTTTTCAATGGCTTGATTTTTAGACAGCCTACAGTCATATTCACTAATCATGATCCTAGCCATCTCTTGAAGTGTTCTATTTTTCCTTTCTACAACTCCATTTTGTTGTAGAGTTCTAGGACATGACATTTCATGCTTAATTCCCTTTTCATCACAATAAGTCATGAAAAGTTGGTTAACAAACTCACCACCTCTATCACTCCTTATTTTCAAAATGGAAAAACCTTTTTCTTTTTCAACCCTTTTTCGAAAAACTTTGAAATGAGAAAAAGTTTGATCTTTGTGTTCCAAAAAGAAAACCCAAGTGAAACGGGAAAAATCATCAACTAAAACAAATGCAAATCTACTACCATTTAAGCTCTTAGTTTTAGTTGGTCCAAAAAGATCCATATGAATTTATTCTAATGGCCTAGTTGACATGATATTCTTGATTGGTTTGAAGGAAGACTTGGTTTGTTTTCCAAGTTGGCACGCACCACAAATGCGGTCTTTCTCAAACTTCAAGTAAGGTATACCCTTCACCAATTCCTTAGAATTAATCCTAGAAAGATGGTCAAAAGATGCATGTCCTAATCTTCTATGCCAAAGCCAAGAATTCTCATCAAAAGCATTCAAGCATTTAGTAGAACAATCCATATTAAGCATATCAATGATATAAACATTATTGTCACGAAAACCGGTGAGAATACAATCATTGGTTTTAACATCAAAAATTTTGCAAGAAGAATCATCAAAAATAACTTTAAGTCCACGGTCACAAAGTTGACTAATGCTGAGCAAATTATGTTTCAAACCATCAACAAGAACAACATTTTCTATAATAGGAGATGGACCAATTTGAATGTTACCTATACCGATGATAGTGCCTTTGGAGTCATCCCCGAAGGTGACGGTGCCACCTTCTATGTACCTTGATAGGGTTGTAAAGTTATTGATGTCCCATGTCATGTGTCTTGAACAACCACTATCAAGGTACCACCGCTCCTTACGTTTTGGAGCCTTGGTGTGTACCTACATCAAACAATTTAGGACTTGATTTTGGTACCCACATTTTCTTGGATCCTAAAGGGTTAGTGCCATGAATCCAAACAAGATTATTTGATCTATTTACTTGGTCATAACAAAACTTAACGAAATGTCCATTTTTACCACAATAAGTACATCTATACACTCTACCATATTTAAAAGCATAGTGAGTGTGAGATTTGTGAGCATGTGTGGATTTAGCATGAGTGTGGTGTGTAGTGTGAGCATGGGGAATCTTAATATGAGGATCTTTAGCATGAGAGGTGTGCTTTTTAGAAAACTTTTCTTCATGTTTCTTTGTGTTAAAAGCACAATCTTTCAAGACCTTTTCAAAATCAACCATTTTAGTTTTTAAAGAAGAAATTTCTTTTTCATCAACCTTAGGAAATTTTGCCTTATAAGAAATCTTATAAGCACTAAATTCTTCTTGGATAGAAATGAGATTGGAAGAAATTTCATCTTTTTCTTTAGAAACCATAGCAAGTTGATTTTTAAGAAAAGCAACTTCTTTTTCCAATTTTGAACACTCAATCTTTTTATTATCATAAGTTTCGGAGAGTTCAAATAAAGCATATACAAGAACTTCTTTACTTAATTCATCTTCTTCTTCATCAAGAGGATGAGAGGTTACCTTTGGTGTGTTTGTCATGAAACACATGTTTGCCGTATCCACCTCGTCTTCGGACTCGCTTTCCCAATCCCAAGTTGCTTTGTACGCTTTCTTTTCCACCTGCTTCTTTGGCTTGAAGGAGGAAGTCATCTTCTTCTTGAACTCCGGGCAATCCGCCATGATATGTCTGGGCTTTCGGCAATTGTAGCAAATAATTCTTCTCTCCTCTTTACCTTCGAATTTTCTTCGGAAGTTGAGCTTGTTCTTCCGGTACATCCTTTTGACATTTCGCACAAGAAGGGAGAGCTCCTCATCTTCTTCTTCATCTTCTTCATCGTCCTCAAGAGTGGATGAAGATTTGAAGGCTATGGACTTCTTCTTTAGCGGAGCGACCTCTTCTCTTGCCTTCTTTTCTATCTCATGGGTCTTTAAGTTCCCAATGAGACTGATGAGGTCCATTTCATCCTTGTCGTTCAATTCTTTCAAGGTGGTGGCCTTTATCTCCCATGATGAAGGAAGAGCCCGAATCACTTTTCGCACCTTTTGGTCATTGGAGATATCATCACCTAAAGAGGAAAGAGCATTGGTGATTTTAGTAAACCTTGTAATCATGCAATCAATGGTTTCATCATCAATCATTTTAAAAGATTTATATTGGGACCTTAAGAGATTTATCTTAGCTCTCTTAACTTGTGAAGTCCCCTCGTGTGTGACCAACAAATGTTGCCAAATCTCATAGGCGGATTGGCAATGTATTACCCGTGTAAGGTCGTCCTCATTCAAGGCGGTAAGAAGGAAATTTTGGGCCTTGGAGTTAGCCTCATATTCTCTAAAGGTAAAGTCGGTCCATGTGCTCTCATCACTATCGGGTACTACATAGGGTTTGGTCAAGGATTTAGCTACTAGGCTACCTAAAGATTGCAAAAAGATAGTCATCCTAACCTTCCAAATAGGAAAATTAAGTCCATCAAATTTAGGAGGGATTTTGATGTTATCGGCCATGTTTACTAGTGAATGAATGGATGAATGCAAATGTTGATTAGCAATATTTTAAGGATCTCTCTAAGGATGTTAAGCCAAACCTAGAGTTTAAGCTCTGATACCAATTGAAAATCACCTAGAGGGGGGGGGTGAATAGGTGATAATGCTAATCAATGCACAAATAAAAATTATGATGCAACAATCTCCCAAAACAAGACTAGAAGCCGGATTCCCCGTGAAGGGCTTTGAACTCCTTCCTCGTGATTCCTCTGGATATGAGTTGGAGGTGCACAATGCAATCTGTTGTAAGGGACTTTGATTGACAAGATGAATGAACACAAGTGAATATTGCAATGAAAATAGAGAGCAAGTAATAGGAGCAATGAAAGTAAAGCAAGAAGTAAGAGCAAGTAAACCAAACGCAAACACCGAGAATTTTTTCGAGGTTCGAGCACTCAGCTCTACGTCCCCGCCTTCCCCAGAAGGATTTCTAACCACTATAACTTCACAAAGATGTTACAAATAAACCGGAGTACCCAACTCCACAATCTCAAGTACAAGTTCTCTCTTGGTGATCAAAAGACCACAAACTCTCTTTTGCAAAATTTTTTTCCCTTACAAAAATTCTTGTAGAACAATGAGTAGGAATGAAGCTCTTGTGTGTAAGGAGAAAAGAAAAAGAAATCAGAGAGTTCTTGAAAACACTTCAGAAAATGAGAGAGAATTTTCAGCACAAAACCAAGAAAACCAAACTCTTTTGAATGCCTTAAACTTTTTAAACTTTTGCAAATTTTTCTTGTAATCAACTTCTCCCTAAACACCCCTATTTATAGTAGAGGGCTAGGGTTTAAAGATAAAACTCACTAAGGTCAATTAGAAATTATTAGGATCAGTAAATATCATTTAAACCCTTTTTAGAGAGAAAAAGACAAAATTAAACAGCTCAGAAAACTAGCCGTTACTGTTCAAACGGCTCTCTCGGTCGACCGGTCGGTCGACCGAAGTACAAAAAATAAGAGCCGTTGTCGGCTCTCGGTCGACCGCCCGGTCGACCGAAAAATACAGAGAGCTAATGTCTTACAGTCAGGCAGGTTTCGGTCGACCGCCCGGTCGACCGTGAAACGTGCACACGGATACGCACTGCTGCCTGAACCTCGATCGACTAGGTCGGTCGACCGGCTTGACCTGACACATGGTCGGCCGACCGGACGGTCGATCGACTCAGGTCAAAGGCCAAAACAAAAATAGAATTTTGAAGATGATTTGATTTTTAATAAAATATTTTTAAATAGGGATAAGTGTAAAATATAATAATGAATTTGTAAACAGAAGATTGTATATTAAAATATTTTGTACATGTTATAGGAAATATTTTTGAAAATAAGATGTGCATAAAAACGTGTGTGATAGAGCTTCAAACCTATTTACTATTCTTTAACAAAAGTATAAAACTAGAAACAAATCTAATGGAATATCTTGAGTAATCTTGAAGTCTTGAGCCATGCAATGCCTTGCTAGAGCCTTCTCTTCTATGTTCCTTCCTAGATGTGCAAAACGCCTACTTTGCTTCATGAACCTAGAAGTTCTTGCAAAAGCTAAGCAATGGCCTCCAAATATGGTACTAACCTGAAACTTATCTTAACCAAACTTATTAGTACCAAATAGCTCTTATTTGTTTTGTTATCATTAAAACTCTAAACAAATGGAGAGTGTAACCTTTTGGGCCAACACTTTCGTTATGAGGAAGAGGTCAGAGCTCCCAAAAAAGGATTGCTTCATCGGTGCTTCCCAAGGTCCCCCATGCTTCCTTCATGTGCCTCGCCTTAAGAAAAGAGTCTCCCAGGGCGAGCGACAAGATCCAGATAGGAGTGAAGACTGCAAGACATGAAAGATGATAATGAAATTAAGTTCATCTCCGCAACAGTCCAGGACATCCCCATTCCCGCCTCATCCACCACAAAAAGGAAGATCTTGAGAACCAATCAAAGAATTAATTTGACTCGATTAGAGATCAGACTGTTAGAATTTAACATGAATAAAACAGGATCAATTGCCTCTATGCATAGATATCATATCATGTATAATGGATCTTGAGATGGGACTTTAAATAACATATCTTTCGAAGGATGATGAACTATCGAAGGATGCTGAACTATACCCGGATCTGAATCTTAGCTGTAGGGAACGAGATGGAGAGCCTTCTCTCTGCTAAACCTAGCCTCCTATGGGTGGAGAATAATGCGTGGCTGCAAAGAGAGATTTTCTCTCTATATATAATTCTTTGATTAGTGGCCTTCCCATAATGCCCCTAACCCTAATTAGATTCACGTGTGTTATGATATTGGATAGGAAATAGGGTATGAATCGAATCAAGAAATATCTTACAATCTCCTACTCGAGACATACCCGACTAAAATTTTTGAAAAAATATTTATTTTGAAAAACTTTTATATCCTATATCACAATTTTATTTTTAAAAGAGGATGGCCATCCTTTGATTTTTTTTTTGAAAAAAAAACCCACACGTGAAATTTATCGTCAGTCATGGTGCACTTAAATTACTGGCACTCTACGACTAAGAGGATGACTAGCACGGTTCACGGATAAATTTCGGTCAAGCTTTATGCTTTTGCCTAATTTATATCGTGGACTTTCGGGCTAATTATCCTAACAGCTTTCGAGAGATACTTTATTGGTGGAGTTTAGTACGTATATGACAATGTACATGTAGTGTATATTACATTTCCATAAGTGTCCTGCAACGTGTACTTACCAGACACACGTCATCTCAATACTTAGACGACCGTCATGCGAATACCATCGCTCATATTGAGATGAAGGCTTAAGATCGTAGAGCCTACCCACGTCTAGCCTAAGCGATCTTGAGAATCCTCAGTAGTCTTCTCCAAAGACACTTATACTTTAACATGTGCAACTGCACAGCTTTAACTTTAACATTACAAATGCGCATTTAATAATATCAGCTGAAATAAATACCATATAATAACTGCATGCCATCATAATAACTGTCTGAGAAAAATCTCATGAAACTGAAATATAAAATGTACTAAGAACACAAATGGTATTACTGAAAGTTTGACATAAAACTCCCACTCAAAAGGACAATCACAGATATACTCCCACTCAGAAGAACAATAATCACGATGACTCTAGTACCCCCATGCATGCATAATGTCCCTGAAAGGTGGTCACTAAGAGTCTTTTGATAAGTGGGTCTGTAATATTCTCCAGTGTGAACTTATGCACTATGTCAAAATTAGCGCATCAGATTGACAAAAAAATAATGCAAAATGAAACTCCTTTATGCTACCAACCTAAAGTTTGAGTGAAGAAATGAAATCATCCAATGAGCAATGCATAATCTCACTCAGCTATCCGGTTACAAGACCAAAATATCACTATGTTGTATTAATAATTAGATCAAATATATAAGTCAAAAATGACCTAATCAATCAATACATAATGTAACACTGTAGAAGGTACTTTCTCTCCTAAGCTAAGGAGATCTTGTCAGATCAAAATACAATGATAGATCCAAGAACAATATCATTTTATACTACAACATAAGATAATGAAAATTCAGGTATGGTGTTATTGAGCAACAATTTCTTAATCTTTTAGAAAACTATAGAAAGATTTAGAGTTTAATCATCCTGATCGATCTAGTCATAATATTCTCTCCCTCGATCAGACCTTACAACTTTCATCTTTTGATTCAATTGTCGCTCAACTCCTAATTCAAAAGTCTTGAAAACTTTTAAGGAATCTGATTTCTTGTGGAGGAGAAAGACATGGGCATAACGAAAGAAATCATTAATGAATATAATGAAATATCTATGACTTCCCCGAGAAGGGTGAGAAAATATGCCCAAAATGTTTATGCCATAACCTAAAGGACTGTAGGAAAAATCTAGAGCATTTTGCAGTAGGCAAAATATTATGATAAAGACTAGCACCTGATAAAAATTGTTCATATGATGCATCCAATGTCAGTTTGAATGAATTATCAACCAGCAAATCAGAATCAACAGAATCACCATAGAGATGGATAATAATACTAGATTCATTCAAATTAGCACTACAACCAGAATTCTTAAAAATGACATCATATCTAAAAGAAATTATTCTAGAACATAGATCAAAGTATGCTCAATATGACACATAAAAGATTTCTTTCAAATTTAAAACATGACAAGAATTTAAAACTTGTCTAAAAGTTTCTATGAACTCTATTATAGTGCCTACTCTTGACAGATCCCTCAAACTAAGCTTGATGACCACAAACAAATCCTTAACATTCCCCTTCTCAGGAATTTCAACACTCATAATGGGGTTTATAGAAGACTTAATTATGAAAATACTCATCTTGTTGGCTTTAACCCATTTGTTGATGGACACCTGAGTTGCTGCCTTTTGAGCATCAGTAGCCGCTCAATAATGAGCTTGTCTTCAGCTAGCACAAAATTATAGTCAATAAACACACTTTCATGATGAATAATTTGAGTATGTCAAGGTCTTTATTCCAGTCAAATGCTTCTGAATTAATGTGTGATCCATAACTGCAGCGGAAATAAATTCTTGACATGATTAATATTTACTGACACATAATAAAATTATGTGAATATATATGCATTAATTCTTTACTGTCACGAACCTATCCGGGGTTAGGATGGTCGAGTCAGAGTGGCATTGTGTTCATGGTTCATGCCTTTCCACTCTACGGGTCCGACAATCAACAATTTAATCTTACCTTTGGGCAGTGACTAATTATGATTGTACCCAATTGATTATAAAATCATGCTCAAAATTAGACAGCCAAGTTCGGTTCAATTACAAACACTTCCTATCCTTTGGGTTTAGGGTTATCCTAATCTTACCGACACATGTAGTCTATCTTACCCTATCAGGTTACTTAAAAATTCTGAATTAAGGTGTGATTCATAACTGCAGCGGAAATAAATTCTTGACAGGATTAATATTTACTGACACATAATAAAATTATGTGAATATATATGCATTAATTCTTTACTGTCACGAACCTATCCGGGGTTCGGATGGTCGAGTCAGAGTGGCATTGTGTTCATGGTTCATGCCTTTTCACTCTGCGGGTCCAACAATCAACAATTTAATCTTGCTTTTGGGTAATAACTAATTATGATTGTACCCAGTGATGATAGAATCATGCTCAAGACTAGACTAACCACGTTCGGTTCAATTACAGACACTTCCTATCCTTTGGGCTTAGGGTTATCCTAATCTTACCGACACATGTAGTCTATCTTACCCTATTAGGTTACTTAAAAATTATATAATCACCTTGGGTAATATATAAAATTTTAAATAATCTAGCACCACTGTCAATCTTAATGGGTCACAACTAGAGGGTCCCAAAATAAGAGTAAAACAAAATATGTTACTAAATAGTCTACCTTTGGGTAAATCTACCTAGTCATATTAGGTTTTACTCAAATAATCATTAATCTTATCTCACATACACCCCATTGAAGATATTGTATTTTATGAAATGTGATGATATTTGCTTTAATCAATGAAACCTTAGTGAAAACCCTAAAAAACTTTAATTGAACACAATCAATGATATTTACATTCACAATTGATCAGAAAAATCACATTTACCTTAAGTTATCAAAAACTTTACTAGGGTTGTCGATTATATAGGATAATAATACTTTCATGAACTTATGCGAAACTAATAGGAAACTTATATAAACTTAAAAATAAAATTATGATTGTATATACTGAATTTTAAGTATACTTGTATCTACAGATCAAAATTTGCTATTTAAGCTTGGAATTTGTTCACTCGCAGAGTATGTGAATCTCATCGTTCATGGCATTACATGATTTGAAATAGCAACAATTAATATTTCAAATACATCTAATCATACAAGAGAAACTGAACTTAGATGAAATTCAACATCTCAATTACAAGTTCCCAAATAATATAAATTGGATTTGCAATACTATGATTCTCAACTTGAACAATTCCATAATAAAGGAATTTTAAATTGTAAGTAAACAAATGGCCAAATAGCCATACCTCTGAGAATTCATAACCAAATGGATAAATAAGACATGAAATGTCTAGTCACCATGATTATCATTGCGGTTGTACCATATATTTAATCAATATGTTATTTAATACCATTTGTGTTTCAGTCACAAAAATTTGAAAATCTCCACAAAATCATAGCTTGAAAATCTCCACAATTTTTTAAGAAAACAATGTAGATTGACAACCCACATAATAGAACACTAATAGGGTCCAAATTAATATTGAAACACATAAATAAAATATAAAATAAAATCTTCAAATTTGCCATATGCATCCAGTTCAAACAAACACTTTGGACACTGAAGAATATCACTGCCCCTTTTCTTTCTTTTCTTTTTAATTTGAACACTGAAGTATGTGTATCTCTGAAGATATCTTAATAAAAGAAGAGAAACTTATCTCTTTTATTGACATTTAAAATTCATCTTACTTGCATGCACAAAAGATGATCGGAGAATACTGACGCGCCTTAATTATTTGATGAATATAATTGGTAAATTTCTTTATTCGGATTCAAAGAGATCAAATTTTTTAAAAAAATTTTTAAATGAAAATCTCTAAGAAATACAAAATTGTTGCAATTTAAAATACTCATGTATAGATAATATTTAAAACTCAAATATAATTCCCGTGAATAGATAATTTAAAAATTGCCAAGATATCTTTTCATATCCTTCACATGAAACTCTAGAATAATTTCCCGTAAATTCAGAAAATCCAACCTGAGGGAGAGAATATTCTCTTATAGAAGCAAATCAACTACTCATTGGGATTCATATCTTTTAGATAAAATTATCCAATTTACCAGTCTCAGTCAATAACTTCGTTATTTATTATCAAAATTAGAGATAATATTATAAGAGATTTTTTTTAAACTAAAAGACAATTAAGATAGGAAAAAGAACTTATCTCATTCCTCACACAAACAACATATTTAGTGTTCATCTACAAAATCAATTGTCACAAGGGACTCTATGGATAATTTTTATCTTTGAAAGATTAAATTTGAAATACCATAGTGTAAAGCATACGAGGATATGATCCGAAAATAATCAATTCAATAATCGAAAAATAATCAATTCCTCAAAATTCGCGTCTAAAGGCCAATAAATTATTTTAAAAAATAAACAAAACCTAGATCCCTCCAATAACGTCAGCCTCTTCAAAAAAGCAGGAAGAAGAAAAACAAAATAAATTGTTTAAAAGCCTAAAAGAAAAGCAACCATACTCAAAATTAATCCCTCAGCAGTCCTCATCTCTTTCGATCTATCCTTTTGATTCAGAGTTACAACATAATACTTCTCAACCAAAATTAATAATAATCATACATGATTAGATCCTAAAACATAGATAGCATAGCAAGGCTCTGATACCACTTGTTAGAATTTAACATGAATAAAACAGGATCAATTGCCTCTATGCATAGATATCATATCATGTATAATGGATCTTGAGATGGAACTTTAAATAACATACCTTCGAAGAATGATGAACTATCGAAGGATGCTGAACTATACCCGGATCTGAATCTTCACTGTAGGAAATGAGATGGAGAGCCTTCTCTTTGCTAAACCTAACCCTTATGGGTGGAGAATAATGCGTGACTACAGAGAGGGACTTCTCTCTATATAATCCTTTGATTAGTGGCCTTCCCATAATGCCCCTAACCCTAATTAGAGAGTAGTACCAGGTCCCACCGACCTTTACAACTTAGTGCACCTATTAGACACACCTAATATGTTGACAAACATAAATTGCACGTGTGTTATGATATGGGATAGGAAATAGGTATGAATCGAATCAGGAAATATCTTACACAGACGTGTAAATCAAGTCAAATAATGGACCTTCCCTGGCAGTGAGATCTTGTCGCGAAAACTGATGTTTTGCAACAAGACATTGAGAAAACTGATGTATTGCACCATCCACGTCCACCATCTCCATCCTTTCCCTCTCTTTTCTACGTCGGACGAAGAAGAAAAACAACATCACTATCTACCAGCACAAGAAGGGGGTAATAAACTCTTGAGAAGATGAGCAGATTTCTTTCAGGATCCACCCAATTTATAGATGAGGAAACCTGATCATCTCCTATTCAAATGCTCAAAGAGTCAGTTCATATCTCGAATTTATAGCACATTGAATCAGTAAGATATCAACCGTCTCTGTCACAAGATCTCATTCATCATGACACCAGAATCTCGATCATTAATTTGCCAACTGTCCTCGCCCATTCAACTTCCAAAAAAACTCAAAGAACAAAGGACGCCATGACTTTTTCAAATCAAAGGAGAGACCAGTCCAGTCCCCTCATTCTCCCTCCCTCCCTCTCTCTCTGTATCAGAGAAGGAGAAGGCGTATGGGGCATCTGTAGTGGTTGAATTTTTATCTGCATCAGGATCATGACATGTGTCCTACCTCATCGGGACTGCCAGAGATGGATGACAAGGTATTCCCATAGATTACTTTCCCGAGCATCACTCAGCCGTTTTCGAGGTCATCCCTCCTTCTGAGGACACCATCGCCCTGAGCACTCCTATACTCCGAACACCTTCCCGAGCACCATCCGGCGTTTCCAAGATAATTTCTACCGCTCCAAGCGAGACACCCGCAACGGCCGATTCATTGATTCAATTTAGCTTGCAAGACTTCCATGATTCACGAGTCAATTACGATGATAAATTATCTAACATTTTGAACGCTGTAACAACTCCTGCTCCATCGCAGACGGTTACAATCGACAACATAGATCACTCACAACAATCAACGGCATAATCCGAGCGGTTATGAAGAAATCCCAACGTGCAAATCATGTGAGATTCGTGATCCACACCTTTGTTATAACGTGCATGGTATTCATACCCGGGAACCTCCATCAAAGAGGGGGACAGAACGAAGATATTTGAAATAGAGTATAAATCTACTGAGTTCACTGTAACCTCTTGAAAATAGTGAATTTTCTCTCTCCTTCCTGTGGTTTTTCTTAAATTGGATTTTCACGTAAAAGTTCTGTCTCCTAGCTTACTTTTTTGTGCGAATTTCTTCATTACCTTTATTCCCTGTGGTGCGAAATCGACACTTGATCAATTGTGTCAGAAAATCTCCACCACAATTAACAAGGAAAAACAACCAAGAATAATTTGCTATGTATAATATTCTGAGTTATTTGAGATAATAATTAAGATGGCTATGAACATTTATGATTATAAGTTGGATGTGATTAATGGTAATAGTTCATGATCTAATTGTTTGGCAGTGGTAGGAAATAATAGTAATACAAAATGAAGTTTCCTCATAAATTAGAGAATTTTCTCTTCGCTGCCTCCTATTGTACTTGTCATGGACAAATTATACATGCACACATGATGTCAAAAAACCTAGTTGGTATGAAATTCTATGTGTTGTCGACACTAGATTCTCCAATTGGCCTATCATCATTTATAGATATGAAATTGTTGTAGGTGATGATCAATTATTCATTCAGTGCATAATTGTTATAATACAAGTTATTATGCCTCAATGTCTAATTTGATTCCTTTTGTTATTGTATATTTGTTATTTCTAGGCTTGCTTCTCTATTATTGTTCACACACATGAAATTGTTATGAAAAAATTATTATCATAAACCTATAACAATTTTTGTGAATATAAATCTACATTGTATAACACTCTCTTTTCTATTTTGTCGCATAATTTAGAAAATATTCTCCTTAATAAACTCCTTGCTGGGTTTGATGATTTGCACATTATTATCATTGAAGCGCTATCGAGAGAGACGCTCTTTTCTGTTAGATGTTCTGTCATAGATCGCAGCATAACTTCTTGTGAAAGAGAAGGAAAAGAGATTATCTTTTAAAAAGAATATATTGTTCGTAATTTCTCCGAAAGAGATTGCTCCAGATTCTTTCTTAGCTAATTAATTAATTTTTATTACACCTCTAACAATACGAAGAAGTCACATATAAAACTCTCTCAAACTAAATCCCCAAAGGAAATAAAATGTAGGCGGATCCTAATACGTCAATTCGGGTCGGATCCAGCCCAAATACCCAACACTAGAAAATATTCCTTTGGCTGGGAACAATGAAGATTTCAAGCTAGAAAGTATTCCCTTTGTTCTCAAGCAAATGAAAGGCCTATGCAAACACAAACCAAACAAACAAGTCAGGGGAAAGGGCTGCCTGTGTGATATCACACAAGCAACAAACACTAGGACATGCAGTGTGGACTGCAGATAAGAGAGAGAGAGAGATAGAGAGAGAGAGAAGAGAGAGAGAGAGAGAGAGAGAGAGTTCATAGTGCATAAATTATGCATGAAGTGATGTTCATAGATTCTTCCAGCTGTCATGTACTCGAATCAGATAAATATATCCGATATGATTCTTGCTAGATACTTTTACATAAATTCAAAACATATTTAGTTAAAACAACAATAGATATGAATCGAATGCTTCATAAATCCATTTAGAAATGATTTTAGCCCCATAACACAGTAATTCTATGCAATTCTCCCTTTTAACTAATATCAGAAGCTTTTAATACTTTTCCCTATAATTAAGTTATAAAATATCATAATTACAAATATAAATGTATAAATAATATTACTTAATTATTATATTCATGAGCGTATCTATATCGATGGTTTTTTAAGTTTTAAATGTTTTCATTTTGATGTCGTATCTGGTACTCATATTCGTAACTTGAAATCTCGAGGTGTCATCAGTGGGCCAAGTCGTTAGTACCTTATTTATTTCTTTTGTTAGCGCTGATTGCAAGGGCTTGTAGATTCATGATTTGATTGGTGGAGAGCCCATATTGATAATTAACCATTTGCTTGTGTTTTAGCTTCTAAACAAAAGGACCTACTTGCTAATTAATTATTAATCAACCTAAACAAATGCAATAACTAGAGACGTGTACAGTGGTTTGATCATTAAACTAAGATTTTTGCTCTAGAATAAATATAATTCTACCAATGACAGTGACATGAACTTTAATATGATATCAGAATTATTTAAAACTCAAGTACAACCGAAACATGCATTTTTAAGCGAATCAATTGAAAAGAAGATAACATTTCTTATTCACTATGGAGTGCAAATCATATAACTTGCGCTCGTTTTTTAGTTTTTATTTCATTTTCGTCTTTCTTTGCTTTTTGTTCTCTTTTATGAAATACAAAATCTAAACAATATAGCAAGAAGGAATCAATCATGGAGTCTGTATCTTTCTTTTTCTTTCTTCTGTTTTTGGTTGATAAATGACAGCTCCTTCTTTCAATAGACTTTTAAGAATGGAGTTACTGATCCAAACTCTGAAGCCAAGGAGAATAGATCGCAGGTAATAAATATTATACTATCATGTTTTAGGTCTATACCTTGTTCAAATAAAATAAACAAGTGATAGAACTGAAATAAATCAAAGGGATTAAAAAAAGATAAACATTGTTCGAAGATTAACTTTTCGCTCATAAACAATTTTCTGAGGAGATTGTTTAAAAAGAAAATACCATTACGCAAAACTCAGACCTTCAAACCCTTGATGGTGTTGTTATTAAGAGGTTGTAGTGGTTACTTTATGACTCGGCGAGATCACGACGCGTGTCAGTCCGCCTCGCGTGGATGTGCGATGCGTGGTTACTTCTGAAACGGTTAATCTGAAATCATCGCCTTGTTTGGATTACGAACGGATCGGGAGATTAACATAATAGTCAGATTTGATTACAGAGATCTCTATCCTTAAACCCAATCTTAATTCAAATAAGGTAGCAATCTCCATAAAGGCAGTTCACCCTTATCTACAATCGAGCACGAATCACCAGATAAAGATGTACTCTGTCCTGCACTAGTTCAAACCGGGGCGTTCGGCTCAATCCTAAACTAGATAAGGGATTTAGACATTCAAATTGAGATAGACTCCCTAACTCTATCTATTTGGCATGATTTGTATAAATAGTGGATTCCTTCCAATGGAAAAAGGACATCAAGTTGACCCGAATCCTAAGAACACTTAAGTAATCGTTGACATAGTGGAGTCTCTCTCTCTCTCTCTCTCTCTTCTCTCTCTCTCTCTCTCTCTCTTTGTGATTTCTTTCCTTTCGGTTTTTTATGTATTTTTATTTGTTTGCGATTGACTTTTCTGTGATTTGATGGCATTCACTTCCCTATTTTGGTATTAATTTTCTAGGAATTGCCCATTACATTTGGTGATTTTATTGAGATTTTTTTTAATTCACACTCGAGGCCACTCCATCAAAATACCCTACTCTTTCCTCCAAAACTACCCAGCATGACTGACATGACTCCATCAAGGAAGAGTGTCAACCAGACTATGGTTGATCCGATCGTTCTGAAGAAAGCGACGAAAGCGATAGAGGTAGAAGAACCAACGAACCGTCGGCCCACTCTATCAGACATCCACATCTCAAACGCGGAAGACTTCCATCCTACTGCTATGTCGCCACTCAGAAGGCATACCGCCGGACCCGCGCCTCGACTTAACAGAGACCAACTCCTCTGGATGCTTCCTCCATGCGAAATCAGTTGGAGAATCAGCACACACACGAAGATGATTCGTCTCGTGAGGTAGCCATCCGTGAGAAAGAGGCAGCAACCCGTATCCAAATACGTTTGCTCAAATTGAATGGAGTGCAACGGGGGTGCGATCTTCTCCCACTGTGGGAAGAAACCCACGGGCTCCCTTTGCCAATACGCACACAGAAATCTGTTCACTCCACCGGAAGCTCGAGGCGCGTCCAGTCGAAGACCTACAAAATGAAGAGGACTCCTAAGACACTCGGCATTCCTGTACGCTAAAGTTCCGTCGAATTGAGGACATAGTGAACCTACTCTAGGAGCGACTCAATCAAGAGAGTCGACAGTTCCCAAAAGGGATGTCCCAAAAGGGATGGAGTATAGTGGGTTGAAGGCCACCGACTCCCTGTTATCAAGAGAGATCACCACGCTTTGCTTCCTAAAAAAGTTTGTGATGCCATTTTTAATCACTATTCAGGAAATTCTGACCCACACCTTCATCTTCGCCAGTACCAGGACAAGATGACGGTTTATACCTATGACGACCTCCTCCTCTGCCGAGCATTCCATCCAGCCTCAAGGGGGTCACTTACACTGGTTCTATTCGCTTCAGAGAAATTCGCTCTGGAATTTTCGTGAGATAACTGAGGCATTTTTTTTAACTAGTTTGCTTCTCGGAGGGAGTTCCAGAGGAACAACAACCACCTCCATAGTTAAGATGAAAGCTAAGGAGAGCCTGAAGAACTATGCTAACTATTTTCAGCGTCAGATGGCCCTGGTATACAACTGCAACGAGGATATGTCCGTAGACGCCTTCATCAGTGGGCTGCAGGTTACCAATCCTTCTACAAACACCTAGTGAAGAACGGCGTCACAAGGATAAGAGATATTCTTGTTCGAGCTTATAAGTATATTCAAATAGAAGAGGCAACCCAGACTACATTCAGCCGCTCCTCGAGACAAGGCCCCAAGACCCATGGCTGCTGCTGCAGCCCCCCTTCCCCCAATTTCATCATCACATCTCCCTTCTCCTCTTTATTTAATCTCCTTTCATCTTCTTCTCCTTTTCATTTCTATTTTCCATTTCAACCTCCACCCAAAACCAAACTCACCACTCCTCTCCATCACCGTCGCCTCCACCATCAGAGCCGTTGCCGCTGGCCCCCTAGGCCGGCCATCCACACCCCCTACCTCCCTACTTCCTTCTCCACTTCCATCAACCCCAAAAACCCTTCCTCCTTCTTCAATTTCAACATAACTCATCTCCTCATCTTCCTTCTCTTCTCCAAAATTCACCATCACCTCCATCAAATTCACCAATCCAACCACCCCATCATCACCTCCTCCTCCTCCTCTAACTCCCCCAACACCATCAATCCCCACCAACCACCACCTTCAACCACCACCCACCACCTCCTCAACAACACAAATAACAACAACAACAACCCACAACAACCACTCCATTCTCCTACCCTAGGGCCGCCGCGCACGCGGCCCACCACCACCGGCGGTGGCGGCGCCGCCTCCCAGGGCCGCTGGAAGGTGGCGGCCCCCCTCCATTTCCTTTCTTTCTTTCTTTCTTTACTTTCTTTTCTCTTTCTTTTCCCTAAATAAATTATATTTTCTCATTCCCTAAAATACCCATCCCATCCCCTCATTTTAAAATTACTTCCCTATAATTACACTCAATACCCCTCCCCTTTTAATTCCAAATTTGTTTCTAAAAATACCATATACTCTCTCTATCTCTCCCCTTCCTATAACTTTCTCTCTCCTCTCTCATTCCCTCTCTAATAATTATATAAATATTTATATTTATATATTTTAATATATAACCATGGGTTAGTGGCTTGCTCGTACGGTTCATGGATTTCTCAGATTTTTAACTAGTATTTCATTCGGTTTCAGGCGAGTTTAATTTCTTTTGAACATGCATCTATTTTATAATTATGAGAGTGTTTTATATTAAACTTAAAAATAACTACTTTTAATTTATAGCATGATATTGATATTTGAATATTTTAACATGTCTAGCACTTGGTACCGTAGTTTTAGTACATGATACTATGCTATGCGAGTTAATATATGATGTTGTACTCGGTATTTATCCGACACTTGACATATTATACTTGATGCATGATTTATGACACCAGTATTTGATATATGTCATTCTTGTCACCTGATCCTAACCTCCGGTATACGATGCATGCTAACCCTTACTTGATATGCTACAAGCACATTGACTTGACATCGTGACCCTTGACCGGACACTACCACCCCTAATACCTATATTATATGACATATTCATGACTATCACTTTTACGGGGACTTGGCATGATTATTATATTATTATCAGACATTTGGTACTCCTGGACTCCTGTACTCCTGTATACTTGAACCCCTCAAATAGGGAGGCTCCTGATATTACTCCTGATACTATACTCCTGTTGACCCCCGTAATAGGATAACCATAAATATAGGATTACTATGAACACCCTGTGGACACTATCACTGGACAATTCTAATAATTAGACACCTTACACCGAGATGGAGGAAACTGATGATTGCCGATATAGTCTCCATATTTATGATGGTCTTATAGTGTCGCGCGGCCATATACTTGGATTCGACCTGGAGGCCACCAGGCGCTTCCGTGGGGTGTACTGGCACCCTTACTCCCCTGCCTGCTGGTTGTACCATAAGCCCCTAGACCTATTCTTGTGGGAGCGGTGACATCCTATTCCTGTTCGGGCGTACAATAAGTCCCGGTACCTACCGGTACGTTCCAGCTCAGCACCGGATACTCCTTGACCGTTGTCCCGGGCATGTACGGGACCCATTCTCAGCATGGTTCGTAGATCTCCATCAATTTCTAATAACTTACTCTCTGGTCTGTTTGCTGAGATATGTGGGATGTGACACATACCGACGCATACAAATCAGATGAGTCTTAATAACTTAATAATAACATGCTCCTGATAACTGACTAGCTATACTCTTGGTTTATACTGCTCACCACTTAGACACGTGCTATCTTGTTGGAATACTTGATTGCTTCCATACTATTTCATTATTATATTATTGTGAAGGTAAAGTCAGATTATATAACTCAGACTACAGGGACGTGAGGTATAGGGTATATATATGAGGGTTTTCTTATTTGGATTATTCCTTCAATGTACTAATCTCACCGATCGGTAATGTGAGCTTATATAACTGATTCCCTGTAATTACTTTACTTACTGTCTCATTTCATGTTCATATGTGCTTATATTCACGATACACATCTCCTGTACACATGTACCTGTTATGCACGCCACTTGGCTTTACTATATGTACTCGCAGGGTTGCATCTGACAACCCTGTATTCTCATGTCTAGATTCTAGAGCCCGGACCATGGTGGCTTGGCTGTAACTGATCAGAGTGCGCAGCAGATCCTCCCGTGGTGGTCAGAGTGCAGCAGAAGCTTGGACGTCGCCGTAACTCTTCCTTCCAGCTCTTCTCCTGTTTGGCTCTCGAGGTCCCTCTTGCTGCTCGCTTGCACCTCTCAACTTTTGTATATCTTTTCACATTATGTACTCTTGTATTTTCTAGTGATGTAATATTCCTGTAATATTGTATCGCTTTCTGTGATAACCATATACTTGTACTTTTCTGTTAGAATATATATTACCACTGTGCTTCCGCCTCTGATTCTTACCTGTACTGATGCTTAGCGTATATGCGTAAGGGTATTTCCGACCTGCGTATATACGTTGCAGCGATGTCTCTGTACCCACGGGATCAGGGTGCCACAGGTTGGTATCAGAGCTTAGGTTCTAACATCCTCAGTGCAAGCAGTTGGCAGATTAATGATGTATTAATCTGTAGCTGGAGAGCATGAGTCTTGAATATACATTCCAATCGCAAGTACTTGTTATCTATTCCTTCCTTGCAATCTTTTCCTTAGATCCTGAGACCCTTCTATCTTTTCAGCTTCTTCCCGTCTTTCCTTTGATCAACTCAGGTATCTTGTGTCCTGAGTTGGTAATCTTTCTTATCCTTTTCACTTTATCATATTATCATCATTGACTATAATCTCTTCCGTGTTCATCTCCCTCCTTATAGAAATTTCGAGGACGAAATTTTTGTTAGGTGGGTATATTGTAGCACCCTATTCTCGGGATACGTACCTAGATACATGTCCTGATTTTTTTTGACCGAATTATTTCAATTTCCTTCCAGTATTTATTTTTAAGTCGTGATTTCTCATGTTTTTGGTATCGAATCTGGATTCTCAATCTTAGAGTCAGTCCTGACCCGGACCGGGAACCCGATATCGGCATACTGCCGATTTGACCTTTCTAGTAGTCTGATTTGACCAATTTTAGTTTCAGACACTATTTTCTAATATTTTAATTTTTTATGATTTTCTGAAATTTTTCAGAATTATTTTACAAAATCTCCAAAATCGGTGTTGTGGGCATCGCTGACTGATTCTCAGATTTTTAGTTTTCAAATGAGATTGAATTCTCAAAAACGGCTTTCATATTACTTCTTAGAACTTTATTTTCTACCTAAATATGTTTTGAGATTTTTTCTAAATTTATCAAAATTTCACCGCTTCTGGTGTCGGTTAGTATCGCCGGAATATTTCAAGATTTTTAATTTAAAAATTACATTGAATTTCTCTAATCTAATTTCACTGAGCATATTAAAATAATATTTTCTATTTTGTGAATTTTTCGAAACGTTTCTGAAACAGTCAAATTTTTGCCCTATTAAAATAATAATAGTATTTACCGATGATTTCTTTTCTCGCTATTTCCTTCACTACTCCCCTACTTTATACTCTCAGATATCTTTATAAATTAATTACTTAATAATAAAAATTTATACTATTTTAATTTCTTTTTCCTTATTTTTTTTCCTTTTCCTTTATTTCTTTCTTTTTCTTTCTTTTCATTTCTCCTTTGACTTTCCCCTTCCTGCTCCCTGCTCTGCAACCGCCGCCTGCTCCCCTGCTGCAGCAGCCCCCTTTCCCCCCAATTTCATCATCACATCTCCCTTCTCCTCTTCATTTAATCTCCTTTCATCTTCTTCTCCATTTCATTTCTATTTTCCATTTCAACCTCCTTCACCCAAACCAAACTCACCCACTCCTCTCCATCACTGTCGCCTCCACCACCAGAGCCGCCGCAGCTGGTCCCTAGGTCGGCCATCCACACCCCACCTCCCCACTTCCTTCTCGACTTCCATCAACCCCAAAAACCCCTCCTCCTTCTTCAATTTCAACATAACTCATCTCCTCATCTTCCTTCTCTTCTCCAAAATTCACCACCACCTCCATCAAATTCACCATTCCAACCACCCCATCATTACCTCCTCTTCCTCCTCTAACTCCCCTAACACTACCAATCACCACCACCCACCACCTTCAACCACCACCCACCACCTCCTTTAATAACACAAATAACAACCCACAACAGCCACTCCCCTCCCCTCCCCTCCCCTAAGGCCCCGCGCGCACGCGCCCACACCACCGGTGGCGGCGGCGGCGGCGGCGCTGCTGCCTAGGGCCACCGGCAGGTGGCCGGCCAGCCACTTTCCCCCTCCATTTCCTTTCTTTCTTTCTCTTCTTCTTTCTTTCTTTCTTTCTTTCTTTACTTTTTTTCTCTTTCTTTCCCTAAATAAACCCATATTTTCTCATTCCCTAAAATACCCATCCCATCGCCTCATCCTAAAATTACTTCCCTATAATTATACTCAATACCCCTCCCCTTTTAATTCTAAATTTATTTCTAAAAATAACATATTTCTCTCTCTCTCCCCCTTCCTACAACTTTCTCTCTCCTCTCTCAATCCCTTATAATTAATTATAAATATTTATTTATATATTTAATATATAACTATGGGCTAGTGGCTTGCTTGTACGGTTCGCAGATTTCTCAAATTTTTACTGGTATTTCATTCCAATTTCAGGCGAGTTCAATTTCTTTTGGACATGCATCTATTTATCATTATGCGAGTGCTTTATATTAAACTTAAAATAACTACTTTTAATTTATAGCATGATATTAATATGTGAATATTTTAACATGTCTAGCACTTGGTACCGTAGTTTTAGTACCTGATACCATGCTATGCGAGTTAATATATGATGTTGTACTCGGTATTTACCTGACACTTGACATGTTATACTTGATGCATGATGTCACCGGTACTTGATATATGTTATACTTGTCACCTGATCCTGACCCCCGATATATGACGCATGCTAACCCTTACTTGATATGCTACAAGTACATTAACTTGACATCGTGACCCTTGACCGAACACTACCACCCTTGATACCTGTATTATATGACATATTCATGACTATCACTTTTACGGGGACTTGGCATCATTATTATATTATCATCAGACATTTGGTATTCCTGTACTCCTGAACTCCTGTATACTTGAACCCCTCAAATAGGGAGGCTCCTGATATTACTCCTGATACTATACTCCTGTTGACCCTCCTTATAGGATAACCATGAATATAGGATTACTATGAACACCCCGTGGACACTATCACTGGACAATTCTAATAATTAGACAACTTACATCGGGATGGGGGAAACTGATGATTATCGATATAGTCTTCATGTTTATGATGGTCTTATAGTGTCACGCGGCCATATACTTAGATTTGACCTGGAGGCCACCAGGGGCTTCCGTGGGGTGTACTGGCACCCCTACTCTCCTACCTGCCGGTTGTACCATAACCCCTAGGCCTATTTCTGTAGGAGTGGTGACATCCTATTCCTGTTCGGGCGTATAATAAGTCCCGGTACCTAGCGGTATGTTCCTGCTCAGCATCGGATACTCCTTGACCGTTGTCCCGGGCATGTACGGGACCTATTTTAAGCATGGTTCGTCGATCTCTATAAGTTTCTAATAACTTACTCTCTGGTCTGTATGCTGAGATATGTGGGATGGGACATATACCGATGTATACAAATCAGATGAGTCTTAATAACTTAATAATAATATGCTCCTAATAACTGACTAGCTATACTCTTGGTTTATACCGCTCACCACTTAGACATGTGCTATCTTATTGGATTACTTGATTACTTCCATACTATTTCATTATTATATTACTGTGAAGGTAAAGTCAGATTATATAAACTCAGACTACAGGGACGTGAGGTATAGGGTATATATATGAGGGTTTCCTTATTTGGATTATTCATTTGACGTACTAATCTCAGCGATCGGTAATGTGAGCTTATATAACTGATTTCCCTCTAGTTACTTTACTTACTGTCTCATTTCATGTTCATATGTGCTTATATTCACGATACACATTTCTATACATATGTACCTGTTATGCATGCCACTTGGCTTTATTATATGTACTCGCAGGATTGCATCTGACAACCCTAAATTCTCATGTCTAGATTCTAAAGCCCGGACCATGGTGGCTTGGCTGTAACTGATCAGAGTGCACATCGGAACCTCCCGTGGTGGTCATAGTGCAGCAGAAACTTGGACGCCGCCGTTGCTCTTCCTTCCAGCTCTTCTCCTGTTTGGCTCTCGAGGTCCCTCTTTCTGCTCGTGAGCACCTCTCAGCTTTTGTATATCTCTTCAAATTATGTACTCTTATATTTTTTAGTGATGTAATATTCCTGTAATATTGTATCGCGTTCTGTGATAACCATATACTTGTGCTTTTCTATTGGAATATATATTACCATTGTGCTTCCGCCTCTGATTCTTATCTATACTGATGCTTAGCGTATATGCGTAAGGGTATTTCTGACCTGCATATATACGTCGCAGTGACGTCTTCGTACCCACGGGATCGGGGCACCACAAATCCTGTCCTTTGTTGGCACTCCAAAAAGACAAACTCTCGGGCAGCACTTCAACTGGTCTGAACGACATCTACACTTGGTGACATTTATAAAAGACAAGTCACAAAATCTAAGGACCAGTTTCTGCTCATCCCCGAGGGATAAAGCAACGACTTGAATTCTACTGATCTAGTGAAATAGACAGTAATATAAGGTTGCTTTTGAAGAGACCTAAACAGGCCTAAGATGCTAAGTTAGCTCAACACTTAGCCTCGCATGAGCCCAAGGGGACAACCTCGCCTGAGAGGCTAAGTTTGTCTAACTTCGCCTTGAAGCTCTTCAGAGCTTCATAGAGAGCTAACTTTTAGCTTCACCTGAAGCTAATTCTAGCTTCTCCCGAGGCTAATTATAGCTTTGCCTAAAGCTTTCTCACCAACTTCGTTAGAAGTTTAGGCCAGCTCCGCTCTGAGCTAATTTTCTAGCTCCGCATATAGCTTCACCTAGCTCATCAATTGAGCTAACTTTTAGCCTCACTTGAGGCCCTGAACATAACTTCGCCTGAAGCTTTAATTTCGCATGAAGCTCCTTTCTAGCTCCACCGTGAGCTTTTTCAGGTCATCTGACCGTTCCCAAACCCTTAAGGGGGGAGATTAGTAGTTATAACTCCACTTCTAATAGTGGAGTTAGTTGCTTTAGTAGGCGGTTATACCCGCCCACTTAGTCCCACAATAAGTGGAGATGTTCAGGTGGGTGCGAACACCCTAGCGTCGCCAGAGGCTCACTTTTAGCTTCGCTCCTAGGCTATATCAAGCCTGATGTGAAGCTAACATGCTGATTCAGCCTTGCTGAATTCAAGGGGCAGTTACACCTCTGTTTGCCTATAAATAGCCTTTGCAAGAGAGAACAAGGGCTTAAAAAATTTCAAAGATCTAAGAGACCCCTAGAAAGGCTTCCTCTTCCTTTCAAGCTCCCAAAGTGCTAGAGATTTAACTCTCTTCTAAAGTTTTTCATCTTCATAAAATTTTCAAAACCAGGCGAGAAGGAAATTCCTCCCGAGAAGGCTTGAACATCCGATTGCATCGTCAATGGGATAAAGTGATCGCGTGCTGATCAGATTTCCACCGGCATACTTTTTCAGAAATCTCAGAGGAGATCTACTTGTAATTTCGCTCCTCATTTCTTTTTTTTTGTAAGTTTCTCCCCTTTGCAAATTAATGAAAAATAAGATGGCGACTCCGCTGGGAAGTAAAGTTGTAATACCCCGTTCCCGGAATACGTACTTAATTGCGTATTCAGTTTTTCGATCGTATTTTTCGATTTACTTTCCGTATTTGACCGATTTCAATTTAAATATCATTTCCAATATAGTGTATTTTCTATGATTTTCTGGAATTTTCCGGAATTAAAAGGAATTTCTTCAAAAACCGGTGTCGACCAGTGCTGCTGATCGATTCCCGAATTTTTATCTTACAAACTGTTTAGAAATTCTAGAAGATTCTTTAGACATTTCTGCTTAGAATAATATTCCTTACTTAAATACTTTTTCTGAAGATTTTACGAATTTATGGATTTTCCGCCGGAGTCGGTAGAAGACTGATTCCAGTATTTTTATTTCACAAACAGCTAGGAAATTCTAGATGGTCCTTTAGACTTTAATTCTTAGAATCACATTTCTTACTTAAATACTTTTTCTGAGGATTTTATGATTTTATGAAAATTCTTTCGGAGTCGGTAGGTAACTGATTCCGGGATTTTTAACTTTAAAACTATACAGTATTTCTTCAAACGGATTTCACTATAGGTCTTTATATATTATTATTGATTTTTGGTGAAAATTGCGAGTCGATCCGAGATACTTGAATTTCGGACGATTTCGGTATTTCCGAAATGATTTCCGCATCTTTGACTTTAACCTAGGAATCCGTGTTTCCAATATTTTACTTTTTCAAGTTAGAGAAAATATCTTCTCTTTTACAAATTCTTTCCTTTTTCCTTTTCTCTATTTTCCTTACTTCTTCCCTAAGCTAAAGGATTTCCAATTACCAAAAATTCCAATCTCTTTTACACCTCTCCACATTCCACACTCTTCCTCATTAATACCCTCCACCTCATCACCTCTTTGGCAAGTTTTAATTGGCCAAAGAGAACACCTCACTCCCCACTTGGCTAATTTTGATTGGTCAAGAAAAATATCTCATCCCCTATTTGCACAAAAACCCCTCCCTTCTATTTAATTACATCCCCTTTACAAATCTAAAACCTATTTAAACAAATCCTTTACATTTTAATTCCTTTTCTTCATTTCACCAAGAGATAGTCTTTACAAAATCTCTCTCCTTCTCCAACTCAAACCCTAAACTTCCAAAAGCAAACCTAGGTCTTCATCTTCATCTCAAGCAACTTCAACCTTGGGATTTGGGATCGTCTTGGACCTATCGTCGACCACAATCTTTCGGAACTCGTAAAAGCTTCACTCAACCGTTCGAAGTGAGTATATTTACTCACCAAGACTTGATCAATCCTAGTATACATGTATCTTCATATCTAGTGGACCCGTGTCATCAAAATCATATTTTTCTTATTTTTAGACTATCAAAATCAACCAACACAAAATCTGATTTTTAGACAAATAACAGCAGATTTCAGAACTTCGGTCGACCGGTATTAGGGTAGCGGTCGACCGACGTGCACAAACGTGCACAGTTTTGAGTTGTCGGTCGACCGGCAGTCGACCGACTTGGCAACCCTAGTCTTTCGGTCGACCGGCAGTCGACCGATAGGAAACCTGGAGCTCACGGCATTTGTCCGGTCGACCGGCAGTCGACCGGCAGTCGACTGTCCTGGTATTTCGGTCGACCGGCAGTCGACCGGGGGTCGACCGACAGTCCAATTCTGGGCCAAAATTGTTGATTCTTCTCTTTTCTGAAATTAGCCCTTATCGTTGATGTACATGTGATATATTATTCTTGTTTAGGCTTCATAACTGATACTTCATGACTTGTTCATTAACACTATCAACCGCTTGTCAATCCTTTAGACTTGATAGTTTTATGTTTCCTTTTAACACATGTATATCACCTAACTTGCTAGACCCTCTCGTTAGGCCATGACTTGCCTTGCTTATCATCAATCTCTTATTATGATTGGTTACTTGATTCATATCACCACTTGTCATGCTATCTCTTGACACCAAGCATGATACACCGATTCTTACAATTATCACGATAAAGGGGATGTAACACCTGATTACTGTTATGTATACCTGTTATGATATTGTTCATTCCCGAAATCTGATAATTATGTTAAAAAGCTATAAAAAGGACAACTTGTATGGGTATGGGAGGAAGTGATGGATGCCGGAATGATACCTTGCTTATAGTGATGGAATAAAAGTATATATATATGGATATATATATATACATTGGTGAAAGTGTTATGGCAACTATTATTAGGGGGACTTTGAGCCTCCAAACTGGTTCCAGGTGTATGGAAACTACTATAAGAAGTGATATCAGTTCTTCATCATCTTCCGGTAACTACCCTCGACTCTCTTATATATGGATGTATGTGAGTTGGATATATACCGAGACACATACCTAGATATATGGGTTAGACGAGTAATAATAATAATTGATACTGTTATGGATATTGTTATGATTCTTGATATTCCAGTCATGCTCCGATTATGTTTCCAGTTGTAACACTTATCATGATTCCAGTGATTTCCAGTTATAGTTATAGTTATGATTCTTGGTATTTTTGTTATATATTTCTGTTTAACTTCCATATGATTTGCAACTCTGATTTTATACGCTTGATTTCCTGTGGCATGAGATAATGGTATATATATGAGGGTTTCCTTGTTTGGATTATTCCTTCGATGTACTAGTCTCATGGGACCGTGACTTAAGCGTATACAATCACTTTTGCTTGTAATCATCTTTACTAGTGTTTTCCTGTTTTATGATTATGTTATACCCTTCCTTATATATCATACTTGTGTTCTAACCCCCATTCATGTCTCTTAGCCACTTGGCTGTAGTTCACTTATTGTTATATGTCTTGATTCCTTGGATTTGCATATTCAGATTTCGAAGCTGGATCGAAGTGGAGTTGTCCACCGTAGATCGAGCTTTCCCTTAGCGAGTAGGCATCCTAGCTCCAGTTCCTCGTGCCAGACTCCTTTGACTCACGGGATCTTCATCCTACTCGTGAGCATTTTTGTATCTTTATTGTATATTTCACTTTTGGACTTGGTTGTGATAAAAGACATATGTGTAATATGTATGGTTTATCATATCCTGTGATAGCTTTGTATATGTACCTTTCATGTTGGCATATTAAGAATACCACGCTTCGTATGTACTCTGATTTCTTGTTGTACTTTTATGCTTAGCGTATATACGTGGGGGCTTCTTTTGACCTACGTATATACGTTGCAGTGACGTCCCCGTATCCGTGGAATCGGGGCGTTACAAAAGTCTTCTTCCGCGACAAGGAGATGATGTCGCAATGCAACGGTCATAGTGCTGAACCCATCACCGTTGAAAATTTGGTCATCCACTTTGACCAAGAGAAGTTTGAGAAACTCCTCTCTGGGGGTGATCCAGCACTCCATGCATGAAAGTACAGGAAGGTCTGCGTAACCAAAGCTCCACCGGCTACAGATCAGACGGCAGCTCCGACTGAGGCCGTGTCCAAGCCTATGCCAGCCGCGTACACGGTTAAGCGAACCTCGCCCAATTCCCTTCAGCGTCAACCGAAGCTAAGTTGATGTCATGTCAACATGGTGGCTTATGCAAGGCCAAGCAGGTTCCATGCGAACCTAAGACTGCTCAGAGTAAGAAAATTTGGAGGGCAAAAACGAAGAGCCTCTCTACGCAAGGCTTTAGGTGAAGTTGAAGCTCAACCTCATCTCTCACGTGAAGAAAAGGGCAAAACGCCTCAAGTGTTGATGACGTTTCTTATGCAGCTTCTATACGAGGCGCTCAAAGTCCCCTTGGCCGCGAGACTGAATTGGGCGCACAATGCAAAGCTAGACGCGAAGCCTCGTTGGCTTCGCCTAATCAGAGAGCGCTTATTTTCTGTAACGCCCCGATCCCAAGGATACGGAGACGTTATGGCGACGTACATACGCGAGGTGAAAACAACCTCACGCGTACGTTAAGCCTCAGTACAGTACAATACCTCCATATAGATCTGAGGTCCAGCATGAAAGCAGTACAAGAATACCTGCAGAAAGAGGTCAGCGATCATAACAGATATGAGGAAAACAAGGATAAATAAGATAACAGAAATAAAGCACTAAAATACCTATGAATAGTACTGATGCGGAATCTCCCATGTGACTCCAAGGCACTCTCTGAAGCTATGGTAACTCGGATCTCCAATCTGGGCATGCAAACCCAGGGTCGTCAGAAAGCGACCTAGTGAGTGGTAAAACTGAAGGAGGCAATGCACAATAGTAATAGATAATACATGCTGTTGTAATAGTGATACCATATAATAAGGATATATATAAACAGTAGAAAGAGTTAAACATGGAAGCAGTGCAAAGATATAAACAGGTCAACTTTTAATACCATCACTACCTAGCCGGTTATTATCAGGTCATATCTATAGTCATGTCTAGTTTATGTAATAACTAATGTTGTCTAGTGGTGACGTACTAGACATGAACATGATAGTGGTGACGTGATAGAGGTGAACATGCAGATGAGCATATGTCTGCAACAATAAAATATATGCAATGCAAAACATGCATAGTATGCCACTACATACAGTGTAACATATACCAGGTAATGTAACAAAGTATACATGTGCATGAGTAGTCGGGCACTAAAGAAAGTATAACAGGAAACAGGAACAATAGCAATGTATACATGTCACATGGTAGCAGATAAATGATCAGGAACAGTAACAAGTACAACTAAACATGTAGTGGGCAGGTCATGTCAAAGTCATGTTATTTATATAATAGTAGCAATCAGTATCACCTGCTATTTTAATTACTCTCTTCCAGTGTCCCATACCACTGGCAGTTCATACTGGAGCCCGCACTCCAGTCGAACCCATCCGAACATGGCCTACGGGTACCATTATCCAAACGAGAGAGTAACCAAATAACAAGTGTTCCCAACGTCACTATTGTGTATACTGGTTTCATTATGTTAATTGGAAACCCATGGTCGAGGAGTTCTTATCGGGTGGATGTATCCCGTGCATACCCGGGATCACGGCCTTAAACAGATCCCTGGCTGCTGAGACCAGGGCCAGCCCGCTAGAGCTGTAACATGTAACATGAGTAACAGATGGTAGCCAGCACTACCCGGTCCCCTGCAGTGGGACCTCAATATGGATCCAGTACATCCACCTGATAAGATCTAGTCAACCGTCAAGTCTCCCCCATACCCAAGTTATCTTTATGATCTGATATGTGATATGTCAAGTATACAATGTAACAAGAACAATTACAGTACATGGTACGGGTAACATGATTACTGGACCTGAGCTCTGTTGATAGCATAGAACAATATCACGAGAATCAGGAACAATATAACATGAACAAGATATCATGAACAATATACCGGGAAACGGGAACAATAGATGTGGGATTCTAGAGGTGGCCCCCGTGGCTTGGATCCACGTGGCACTTAGTTCCACACATCGCATATCAACAGCAGTCATGTCCAGTAACGGGAATATCCATATCATGTCCAGTATCGGGAATATCCATATCCGTAACAGGAAACAATCGTATAACATGAATACAGGAACATGGAACAATAATACATGTAATAGGCATGGTGATCTATATGACAAGAATATAGAGAAACCATATAAGCAGGTGTCACAGGAAAGCATGACATGCATGTGTAACAGTAATATGCCGGTAATCCATGTAACGATGATCACAATAATATGTCATGACGGTATTCTGTGAAGTGGTGCACATGACTACGGACTACTGACGTGACGTGTCATAGCATCTGTGCAACGGTGATACATGGATATGTGTGACAGTGATATGTAAACATACCGTGTATGATGATATGTATGATGCTAAGTATAATATGACATGTGGTAGTCCGTGCATGGTTTGTGTACCAGTGGAATATCTATATGTCACAATAAGCCGTGTCGTATCTCTGCGATAGTACATGCAATAACAGGAATCAGTGGATCCGTGACCTGACAGTATCAGTGTAAGCTACCTATGTCTTACTAGTGCATGTCATAAGAGTGGTCAGTGTATAATGGAATCTCATGTCTAGAGGCTACCGTAGCTATTATGATACCGGGTATGAAATAACGGTGACAGTGTCAGTGTACCATGGAATAGTCATCTAACCAGTGTACTGCCTTCATGATCGGTTAGGGTCACTACAGTGTCAGGTGTACCAAAATATGACTTCCAGTTATTTATTCACATTTTATTGATTTACTTATAATCACGATTTTGGTATCTAAGCAACCAATCAATTTATTAAACATGGAGAAATATAATTTATTAAAAAGAAAACACTCACAAACTGGCTACAGGACTGTAGCTCTCGTTCCCACGATCGCAACGGATCCAGAATCGTCCAAATCCGAGTCCGGATGCTCCAGATATCGCCCGAATACCCAAAACCGAGAGAAAAGGTTAGTTACGTAATAATAGAAATTATTCAGGGGGCTATTTGTAATTTTACAGGGGCCTAAAAGTAATTAATAATTTTACAGGGGCTTAAATGAAAATATACCTTAACGGGTCGGGTTTGATGCAAATGGGTCGGGTTTGGACCAAACCCAAACCCAAAACCGAATTGGGTTTCACCCAATAGAAGCAGCAGCAGCAGCTTCGAGCTGCTGCTGCCGCCCACTCGTGGCCACCGCCCGACTGCCCCGCCGGCGCGGCCACCCGCCGGCGTGGCCTGACCCGCCGGCGCGGCTGCTCAGCAGTCGCCGGCACCTCCCCGGCGCAGGTCCGGCGCCGGATCTTCTACGCGCGGAGAGGGGATTGGGTGGGGCTGATGCCCCCGCCGCCGCCCGTCGCCGGCGCGGCCCTGACCGGTCCCCCGCGCCACCGGCCTGGCCTGGCCGGCCTCCGGCGTGCCGCCGGCCAGGCCTCCCTGTACTGGCCGGATGCAGAGAGAGAGAGAGGGAGAGTCTCCTGCAGAGAGAGAGAGAGAGAGAGAGAGAGAGAGAGAGAGAGTGAGTGATAGCTAGAGAGAGAATTAGGAGTGAGAGAGTGTTTTTTTTTGGGAGAGAGAGAGAAAGAGAGAGATTGGCTTTAATAGAGGGAGAGAGTGGCGGTGGTGAACAGGAAGGCGGTGGAAGGGGTTCTCCAGAAAACTGGAGAAGAGAAAGGAAAGGAAAGGAAAAGAAAAGTAATAGAATATTAATTTTTAATATTATAATATTGGCTTAAAATTTGACCAGCTCCGAACGGTACCCAAAAATTACAAAAAATAGAGAATATTACGTTGAGACGTAATATGAAGACGGTTTGCAGAAACTCAATCCGGTTTGCCAATTAAAAATCCCGGAGTGTCTCGCCGATACAGGCGACACCGGTTTGGCCCGATTTCGATAAATTCTGAAAAATCCCCAAAAATACCCAACGTGGCTCATATGATTCTAAGACATACGGTGAAGACGGATTCTCAAAATTCTACTCCATTTATGAAATAAAAATCGGAAGGCTGGTTATCGGTATCGGTCGACACCGACTACGGAGATTTTCCAAAAGAATCCAGAAAAATTCCAGAAAATCCTGAAAAATCTCAAATATTAGAAAATGATTTTTGAAACTGAAATCAGGTCAATCGGAATACTACAGAGGTCAAATCAAATTTGTACGTCGTATCGCGCACAGATACGGTGATACGTACACCGGGGATCAGGGTGTTACATTTCTCCCCACCTTACAAAAAATTGCGTCCTCGCAATTTCAATCAGGTGTGAGAACAAGATTTTCAATCCCAAAGCCTAAAGGTGACGGGTCCACGACACTTCCGCTGCGCACTCTGACATCTATAAGGAACTCGGGATGGAGAAGTATGGTAGTGAACTAATCCTAACGGATAGGAAGCAAGCTGATACAAGGAAAACGAGAAGGAAATCGGATGTTATGGTTGACAACTGAAAGGAAGGAAGGAATACAAACAAGTCAAGGAATGATTTGTCAAGGTCATGGTATTCTTGTACTCGTTACTGGAATCCCCAAGATTCAGATACAGATACGTTAATCTGAACCTGATTGTACTGTTGGTAAGAGCCCAAGGATTGACCCAGGTGGTTACCCACACCAGGTGTGAACCTAGGCTCTGATACCACTATGTAACGCCCCGATCCCAAGGATACGGAGACGTTATGGCGACGTACATACGCGAGGTGAAAACAACCTCACGCGTACGTTAAGCCTCAGTACAGTACAATACCTCCATATAGATCTGAGGTCCAGCATGAAAGCAGTACAAGAATACCTGCAGAAAGAGGTCAGCGATCATAACAGATATGAGGAAAACAAGGATAAATAAGATAACAGAAATAAAGCACTAAAATACCTATGAATAGTACTGATGCGGAATCTCCCATGTGACTCCAAGGCACTCTCTGAAGCTATGGTAACTCGGATCTCCAATCTGGGCATGCAAACCCAGGGTCGTCAGAAAGCGACCTAGTGAGTGGTAAAACTGAAGGAGGCAATGCACAATAGTAATAGATAATACATGCTGTTGTAATAGTGATACCATATAATAAGGATATATATAAACAGTAGAAAGAGTTAAACATGGAAGCAGTGCAAAGATATAAACAGGTCAACTTTTAATACCATCACTACCTAGCCGGTTATTATCAGGTCATATCTATAGTCATGTCTAGTTTATGTAATAACTAATGTTGTCTAGTGGTGACGTACTAGACATGAACATGATAGTGGTGACGTGATAGAGGTGAACATGCAGATGAGCATATGTCTGCAACAATAAAATATATGCAATGCAAAACATGCATAGTATGCCACTACATACAGTGTAACATATACCAGGTAATGTAACAAAGTATACATGTGCATGAGTGGTCGGGCACTAAAGAAAGTATAACAGGAAACAGGAACAATAGCAATGTATACATGTCACATGGTAGCAGATAAATGATCAGGAACAGTAACAAGTACAACTAAACATGTAGTGGGCAGGTCATGTCAAAGTCATGTTATTTATACAATAGTAGCAATCAGTATCACCTGCTATTTTAATTACTCTCTTCCAGTGTCCCATACCACTGGCAGTTCATACTGGAGCCCGCACTCCAGTCGAACCCATCCGAACATGGCCTACGGGTACCATTATCCAAACGAGAGAGTAACCAAATAACAAGTGTTCCCAACGTCACTATTGTGTATACTGTTTCATTATGTTAATTGGAAACCCATGGTCGAGGAGTTCTTATCGGGTGGATGTATCCCGTGCATACCCGGGATCACGGCCTTAAACAGATCCCTGGCTGCTGAGACCAGGGCCAGCCCGCTAGAGCTGTAACATGTAACATGAGTAACAGATGGTAGCCAGCACTACCCGGTCCCCTGCAGTGGGACCTCAATATGGATCCAGTACATCCACCTGATAAGATCTAGTCAACCGTCAAGTCTCCCCCATACCCAAGTTATCTTTATGATCTGATATGTGATATGTCAAGTATACAATGTAACAAGAACAATTACAGTACATGGTACGGGTAACATGATTACTGGACCTGAGCTCTGTTGATAGCATAGAACAATATCACGAGAATCAGGAACAATATAACATGAACAAGATATCATGAACAATATACCGGGAAACGGGAACAATAGATGTGGGATTCTAGAGGTGGCCCCCGTGGCTTGGATCCACGTGGCACTTAGTTCCACACATCGCATATCAACAGCAGTCATGTCCAGTAACGGGAATATCCATATCATGTCCAGTATCGGGAATATCCATATCCGTAACAGGAAACAATCGTATAACATGAATACAGGAACATGGAACAATAATACATGTAATAGGCATGGTGATCTATATGACAAGAATATAGAGAAACCATATAAGCAGGTGTCACAGGAAAGCATGACATGCATGTGTAACAGTAATATGCCGGTAATCCATGTAACGATGATCACAATAATATGTCATGACGGTATTCTGTGAAGTGGTGCACATGACTACGGACTACTGACGTGACGTGTCATAGCATCTGTGCAACGGTGATACATGGATATGTGTGACAGTGATATGTAAACATACCGTGTATGATGATATGTATGATGCTAAGTATAATATGACATGTGGTAGTCCGTGCATGGTTTGTGTACCAGTGGAATATCTATATGTCACAATAAGCCGTGTCGTATCTCTGCGATAGTACATGCAATAACAGGAATCAGTGGATCCGTGACCTGACAGTATCAGTGTAAGCTACCTATGTCTTACTAGTGCATGTCATAAGAGTGGTCAGTGTATAATGGAATCTCATGTCTAGAGGCTACCGTAGCTATTATGATACCGGGGTATGAAATAACGGTGACAGTGTCAGTGTACCATGGAATAGTCATCTAACCAGTGTACTGCCTTCATGATCGGTTAGGGTCACTACAGTGTCAGGTGTACCAAAATATGACTTCCAGTTATTTATTCACATTTTATTGATTTACTTATAATCACGATTTTGGTATCTAAGCAACCAATCAATTTATTAAACATGGAGAAATATAATTTATTAAAAAGAAAACACTCACAAACTGGCTACAGGACTGTAGCTCTCGTTCCCACGATCGCAACGGATCCAGAATCGTCCAAATCCGAGTCCGGATGCTCCAGATATCGCCCGAATACCCAAAACCGAGAGAAAAGGTTAGTTACGTAATAATAGAAATTATTCAGGGGGCTATTTGTAATTTTACAGGGGCCTAAAAGTAATTAATAATTTTACAGGGGCTTAAATGAAAATATACCTTAACGGGTCGGGTTTGATGCAAATGGGTCGGGTTTGGACCAAACCCAAACCCAAAACCCGAATTGGGTTTCACCCAATAGAAGCAGCAGCAGCAGCTTCGAGCTGCTGCTGCCGCCCACTCGTGGCCACCGCCCGACTGCCCCGCCGGCGCGGCCACTCGCCGGCGTGGCCTGACCCGCCGGCGCGGCTGCTCAGCAGTCGCCGGCACCTCCCCGGCGCAGGTCCGGCGCCGGATCTTCTACGCGCGGAGAGGGGATTGGGTGGGCTGATGCCCCCGCCGCCGCCCGTCGCCGGCGCGGCCCTGACCGGTCCCCCGCGCCACCGGCCTGGCCTGGCCGGCCTCCGGCGTGCCGCCGGCCAGGCCTCCGCTGTACTGGCCGGATGCAGAGAGAGAGAGAGAGGGAGAGTCTCCTGCAGAGAGAGAGAGAGAGAGAGAGAGAGAGAGAGAGAGAGTGAGTGATAGCTAGAGAGAGAATTAGGAGTGAGAGAGTGTTTTTTTTTTTTGGGAGAGAGAGAGAAAGAGAGAGATTGGCTTTAATAGAGGGAGAGAGTGGCGGTGGTGAACAGGAAGGCGGTGGAAGGGGTTCTCCAGAAAACTGGAGAAGAGAAAGGAAAGGAAAGGAAAGAAAAGTAATAGAATATTAATTTTTAATATTATAATATTGGCTTAAAATTTGACCAGCTCCGAACGGTGCCCAAAAATTACAAAAAATAGAGAATATTACGTTGAGACGTAATATGAAGATGGTTTGCAGAAACTCAATCCGGTTTGCCAATTAAAAATCCCGGAGTGTCTCGCCGATACAGGCGACACCGGTTTGGCCCGATTTCGATAAATTCTGAAAAATCTCCAAAAATACCCAAACGTGGCTCATGTGATTCTAAGACATACGGTGAAGGCGGATTCTCAAAATTCTACTCCATTATGAAATAAAAATCGGAAGGCCGGTTATCGGTATCGGTCGACACCGACTACGGAGATTTTCCAAAAGAATCCAGAAAAATTCCAGAAAATCCTGAAAAATCTCAAATATTAGAAAATGATTTTTGAAACTGAAATCAGATCAATCGGAATACTACAGAGGTCAAATCAAATTTGTACGTCGTATCGCGCACAGATACGGTGATACGTACACCGGGGATCAGGGTGTTACATTTTCAGTGCTAACTTCGCTCCTTTTAGCGAAGTTAAGGACGTATTCCTAAGTGTTGATAGCGTTGCTTATGCTACTTCAACACCTAAGGCTACTAACAAAGTCCCTATCCGCAAGGTTAGAACTAAAGCATTGTGTAGTGCTAATCACCTTCACCGCGACGCGAAGATCAAAGCACAACTGTGCGCTAAAAGCGAAGCTACCATAGCTTCGCTCCCAGTGCTTTCTAGTGCTAAGCTCGCACTAGGGGGCAGAGCTAGAAGATTAATTTCGTCGAGCAAAGCTAATGCTACAGGTGAAGTTGTTTTAACTTCACTTGTAGTTAGCTTCACTAGAGCTTCCCAACTTGAACAACCTAGCACACGAACTCCTCGAGTCTCTGTACTAGACCGCTTAAACTCAGTTAATCTTGATTTGTGAGAGTTTTTAATTATCAAACAGAAGTTCTGTTATGAAGAACTAAGCCATACTTCTCCCTCCTGATGTGAACAAGCAGGGTGCCAGTTGGTGCCAGTCCAATCAGTCCATTGTCAACTTGGGCTAGTCCTCGCCACTCTTTCAGCCCGACAGTTGGTTTTCAACTGACTATTGATTCAAGCCCCTGTGATATCTCAGAAAAAGAACAAAGCACAAAACGTGTCAGATCTTCCCTTAGCATCCGTCAATATGATAGGAAGGGGAAGCGAACTGCTCAGGGCCAGATGACGGACACGTGATACTAATTCTCCTTCATTCATTTCTCTAGATTCAGACTATAACCCCGATTTGGGCCAAGTCTTAGTAAGGCAAGAGGGTGCATTCCGAGGCACAAGATCCAGGAAAGCAATACCCTATAATTATGAACAACTATCCTCTTCAACTGGGGTGATGTCACTGGAACCACTAAAAAGTCTCTTTCAATGGTCTAATGATGAGGGAAAAGCTAGCGGATATGCCTATTCAGCCACAGTCAACTCTGTGTAAACAGGCAGAGTGTCGGCTAACATGACCAACAACAACAGTAATGATATTCGCTACTGGATGGAGGCTCAAGAAAAAACTTCTAGGGCACAACAAGAAGCTTTAGATAGTATTCAACAGATGCTACCTCAGCTCCTGACCAACCGGAATAACAATGACACCGAGAGCAACCATAATGAGGAGAAACATAATGATGATGAACGCCTTAAGACTGAGAAGTCGAAGGAAAATTCTTCAATCGATGCCGAGGTCATTAAAGGCATTCAGGTTCAGACTGCATCCCTAACCCATAGGGATGAGCTAAAGAAGATAGATATGACTTGCCCTTATCCACTTGAATAGGATTCGGTGCCATACCCGTCGAAATTCAAGCCACCTATGTTACATACGTATGATGGTAAGTGTAACGGTCCCAGTTATTATATTTTCAGTTATCACAATCATCATGGTTATCCTTAATCCAAGCGTGGGACCTATCAAGATACGACACTTCAATTTCGGCTAACGTCAGCCTACTTAAGGCTTCACAATATATTCCGCTCAAAATGCATATGTGATCTCAGCATGATTTATCATATTTTCAAACGTTGATCTGACAATCCAGTAGGAAACATAGCCTACAAATTATTATTCTATAAAATTCTACAATATTACATAAGATTCGAGTCAAGCACCTAATAATACAAGTATTTCAATATTTATAAAAGTTCATGGCAAATATCAACATAGAAGTTTTACATAGTTTTTCTAAAATAATATATACATATCAAAAGAACATGCCAAAAGGGTGAAAATATTTTTCGCTGTCACCTATCCCGTATATTGCCATTAAGCGGGTCCTTTGCCTTTATCCAAACCTGAAGGTGATTAATAAAATAGAGTGAGCTCGACAGCTCAGTGAGTAAAATAGTAATTATATGCATGACCATTACGTATGTCTATTTGGGATTTATCATCAGGTTAACAATTGTAATTTATACTATGTTTGCACATTTTGGTATTTGCTGAAGTCTTGACCTGACCAAGACACAGTAATAGGTGTTATTAGTCGACTTGCCCACTCCTATAGTCGACTAATACTACTATTAGTCGACTTATATTGAAGTTATAGTCGACTGGGCTCTGACCCAAAAGATATTCACTCTCTGTTGGCTGCCTGTGACTTACCTAGTCGACTACCCTATCTTGTATAGTCGACTACACTTGGTACTAGTCGACTTATAAACCATCTATAGTCGACTAAGTTTTGACCAAAGAGATGTGTGCTCTCTCTTTGCTGCTTATAATAATTTTAATCGACTACCCTATCTTGTATAGTCGACTACTCTAGATACTAGTCGACTTATCACCATCTATAGTCGACTAATTATGGCTAAAAGAAGATGTCCACTCTCTGTTTGCTGCTTGTAACTAAAACTAGTCGACTAACTTATCTTATATAGTCGACTAGGGGTGGTTTCCAGTGACTTATGTAACAGAATCTCAAATTTATAGTCGACTTGGTCCGAGGGTTAGTTGACTTATATAGTTGAAATTTGCCTATATCAGTCGACTCATCATAGAGTTTAAAGTTAAAGAATTTTATATAATTTTAACATGCAATTTACATCTTAACCATATTAACACACTTGTTAAACATAAAATTGAACTCCCCTTTCGGTCACCCCAGTTAAACCTGGCCCCTTCCTCCTATACGTTATTCAACAAAATATTCTTCCCTTTGATCACCTCCGGTTCAACCCGGTCCCTTCCTCCTATACATTATCGTAATATTATCCCCTTCAGTCACCTCCGATTCAACCTGATCCCTTCCTCCAAATATGCAATAATCATATCCTTCATGTAATAACAACATGCAAGGATTCATAGAGCAATGACAACATAATAATTTTCATAATTTTTACTTTACATCATGCCAATATTATGGAAGTCATTAACATGTATAAGTAACCACTTACTAAATTATCAACATGCAAGCCTTTTCAAGATAACCAACATATTATGTCATCTTAATATATATGCGTAGCCATAAATATATGCATAGTATCAAGTATTATATTTATCCATAGAACTATTTCTTCTAAAAAGGCATGTGGTTGACTACCATGTATACACACAATAAAATTTATCAATCGTGCACAATGGTAAGCATACAAAAAAATAGCTACAACATGATTACCATAAGATTATTTATAATGTACACATAAAATCTATAAACTATACAAATGCATTATCGTTCAATTTCACGTCCACTTATAACTTAGCAATTTTCACTTTATTTCAAGCTTTACACTACCTACTATTATATTAGGGTTTGGATGTTCTACTCACTCTTGAAGAGAATATCCCTTTATCAAGCTTGATCACCGGCTATAATAGAGTTTACAAGACCATAACAATGTCATAATTAGTTTATAGTTAAAAGAGTATAAGAGGGGTAGTAGTATTAAAGATTTGCTTACCTTCTTCAACTAATATCACCCTCCTAACTTGCTAACTTAGGCCAACCTTGTCTTTAAGAATTTCTTCTAAGGTGATGTTAGATCATCACTTTTCATGTTCTATTAGGCTTTTGGAGGAGATAAAATGGGTGAAGGAAGCCTTTTTGTATAAAGAAACTAAGGGAAAGATTTGTGAGGGAATGAGAGGGAGAGAGTGTGTGTAGGTGAAGAAAATGGAGGGAAAAGGGAATGGGTTGCTGGCTGTTTTCCTGGTTGGCTGCAAATGAGGGGAGGGAGGGAGTTTTGAAATTGAAAATGAAGAGGAGTGTTGCCAAATGAGAGTTTTCTCCTCATTCCCCCTATTTATACTTCATTCCCTTCAATGATATCATGCCAAGTGCCCTCCTAACATCATCTCCCTACACCTATACCTTACTCCTATAAGTAAGGTCCCCATCCCTCTCCCCTTCATGAAGTACTTGTACCAACAAGTATGGTGGGGATATGATAAAGAAGTCAACATGCATGTGTGTGTATTTAAATCCATATACATACATACTAATATATACATACTAATATATGTATGGTATAATGTATAGCATAAGTATCTTACATGAATACTTGTTTCCACATCACCTCCCTAAAGCATTCAAGCGTTAAGAAAAAAGTGATTAGTTAAGGCAAGTGTTACAGTAAGAGTTCACCGAACCAGCATATCTATTACTTTCGGTCCCAGACTGATAATGTAATAGATAATGACACCATTATGGCCAGATTATTTATCAGTACTCTCAAAGGAGTGACCTTCGACTAGTTCAGAAACCTTCCACCAGGTTCCATTAATTCTTAGATCGCTTTAGAGACTCGGTTCCTTTCTCGTTTCTATGAGGATGACACCGAGGTAACCATGGATAAACTCCTTTTCACAGTGTAAAAGAAGAGAGAATCGGTCTGTGATTACATAGAAAGATTAAGGAATGTATCTCTAATGTGTCCAGTAGAGATGCCATTGCTTATGTTATTGCAGACATGTAGGTACAACTTTCTAGACCAAGTGGAGATTCGCATGGGGGCTGTTAAGGACCACACTTTAAAAGAGTTTGTTGAGCAAGCTGAAATAGCGAGAAGTCGGCTAAAAAGTTTGAGCCTTCCATGCCTAGGGGCAAATAGGGGTAAACAATAGAGGACGTGGTGAAGTAGCACAATCTTCCCAATTAAAAGGGAATGAAACCACGTTTGTAGAGTTGTCAGGAGAAACTCCACCAAAAACTAAAAAGAGTGACATCGATAATCAGGAGTTCAAGCTTCCTCCAAAATAGTACTCCTTTAAAGATGAGCAGGTGGTTACGATTTTTCACTTGCTCCAAAAGGGCGATAAATTGAAGCTTCCAGATATTCGATGCCCTAATGAAGTGGGACGTACGAACGATCCTAACTATTGCTTCATGCATAGGAAGGTTCATCATTTTACCAACAAATGCTTTGTCCTAAAAGACAAAATTCAGGCTTTGGTCGATGCTAGAGTTCTGACTTTCAACTCAGAACAGAAGAAAGTCACTACGAATATGGTGACTCTTGAGTTCGGCACTTTTTCAAAGGTTATTGTCCGCGACAAAAATGCCCCAGCCCCAGATGCACGACTGGAGGTAAGTAATCCATTAGAAAAGTAGGAGGCTAAAGGCATCATTTCAATGACACGGAAGACCGAAAAAATCATGTGGGTGCATTAAGATCTTTCCAAAGATGAATAACGGGACTCAAAGAAACCCAATCTCAAAAGAAAATCCTGCAACATCATCTCTATCCTGCCAGATGATGACAACATAACAATAACTTCTCTCAATGATTTTGAAGATGAGAAGCATGCTTTGGCAGCACAGGATGCCGCACCTCAACCAACAAGTACTCGGTCTGGGAAATCATACCTGAGACAGTACAAGAAATCACTGACAGGACACAACGACCAACGACGTCAGGGGAAGTACTTGTTCCCGCTTTAGCTCCAACACCAGGAATAGAAAAGAAAAAAGAAGTTCGAATTGACCAAGTATTGATGAAAACTTTAGGTTCGGGATTTGAGGCCCCTTTCCGCTTTAATATATTGGCACAGCTAGCCAATATTCTAGCTCGGATCACTATATACAGGTTGCTTCACCTCTCGAAGGAGACAAGAGAGGCACTCAGGGACGCGCTGGCTAATTCATAATCATTTTTGATACATATCTCGAAGGCCTCTAAAAATGTTACTCAACCCTTGTGCCCTGAATGTCATCATGTACAGCCAAAAATGCCCGCCATCATCTTCACTGCTAAGGACATGCTTTTCAAAGACAATAAATATGATTGTTGGCCCAAAGGCTTATCACTCTAGTTTTGATGATGATCAACTCATGTAGTTATATTTGCTAATGATCTTGTTTAATTAGTGACAGATTCTTTATCAAGATCTTAGTAGGTGCAAAGCTCAACAAAGGATTAAATGTCAAGATTTGGAGCTAGCACGGGGTGATCCAAGGAGCTTTTGGATCAAGCTTGGACCAAGTCAAGAAGATGAGAAGCCTTCAAGGGAAGACTTCAAGAAGTTGAAGACTTGTGTCTAGGTATAAGATTTTTATTTGTTTTAGATAAAAATGTAAAGGATAGAATAGATTGGTGGATTGCTCAAGTCATATCACACACACACTCTTGAGATTTAATTGTCTTTTCATAAAAGAATTTTTTAGTTAGAAAAGACTCTTTCATTTTGGTAAAAAGATTTTCATTGTGACAAAATTCTATTTGGTTCTTGGTATTTCAAGTTTACATATCTTATATCCAAAACCATGCTTAGAGCCTATTGTCAAAAACTAGATATTTCATCTTGATTGTGTAGTGGATCATATCCATACACACTATGCTTTAAAGTATATCTTGTTTTTGTATTTTGTGAAGTTATGGAAAAACAAGTTTAGAAAGACATGTTTTTAGAAAAACAGTTTTTATTGTGATTAAAAACTATTTTTAGATTTACTGTGAATTTATGGGATTTTTATTGAGTGAAAAGACCTATTTTCAAATCCCGTATCTGTGCAGAACTGTGCAAACTGTTTCAGGCTTCAGCGGTCGACCGGACCGGTCGACCGGGTCTGAAGTCGGTCGACCGGATCAGTCGACCGACGTGCACAGACGTGCACGCCTGTGTGCACTGGAGAACGGTCGACCGAGCCGGTCGACCGCTTCAGAGAGCTTTGCTCTCAGGAAATCTCGGTCGACCGGGTCGGTCGACCGGAGGCTGCAACGGTCGGATTTTGACCGTTGCCGGTCGACCAGACCGGTCGACCGGAAGCTCTGACAGAGCCCAACGGTCAGATTTTTCTGGCCTCTATAAAAGGGGATTTTGTCATTGTTTTAAGCCAAGATTTTTGGAGACCTTAGAGCCTGTTTTCTCATATTCATTTCAGAGGTTTTTCTCCACAAAAATAGTGAGCTAATACTTCCAATCAAAAGGGAAGATTTTATAAGAGTGTAAAAGTGATTTCTTGAGTTTTTCACCAAAGATTCTTTCCTTACTTTCTCACACAAACACTTGAGCATCCATTGAGCTATTCATCCTATAGGTGTTGTAGTGAGAGTTTTTGTAGGTGATCAAGTGTTTAGATCACCAAGATTTCATCTTGTACTTTGAGGAGACGGGCAAGTGTGCTCGTGGTTGTTTAGGGTTCGGGTGCGAACTCTTGTAGCTTGAGGTGCGGCCTCGACGAGCCGGTGGGCTTGTGGTGTGTAAGGGACTTTGGGAGTCCGAGGGCTTGTTGGTGTTGCGGCACCAAGGAGAGATCCGGTTGGATCGTGCATAGTGGAAATCCTTCGTGTGTCGAAGGCGGGGATGTAGAGCAAGTGTGCTCGAACCTCGAAACAAACCCTTTGTGTTTGCGATTGCTCACTCTTGCTCTCTTACTCTTTTTGTCTCACTTATATCTTGCATTACTTTATAGTCTTTATCTCTTATATGCATGATATACCTTTGTGCTCATAATTGCTATACTTGCTTGGGATTGTTATTAACACTAGTATTCAACCAAGAGAGCCAACGCGGCACCTCAACCCATTCAAGGGGAATCTAGAGGAGTTTGTCCAGAGCCTCGCAAGGGGAATTCGGCAACACTCTTGTGTTATACATAAGTGTTGAATTAAAAGAAGTTTAATTTGGTCAACTTAGTTTTAATTCCGCATTATTTGTTCACAAGTGACCATTAGATTAGCCATCACCTATTCACCCCCCCTCTAGGTGATCTTACAATGATCAATCCTTGTATTATACTGGATGCATAGGCTCGAAATGCATTGAGAGGGTACAGATTGATTCAGGATCTGCACTCAGTATCATCCCTTAAAGGCTCCTCTACTTTCTTGATATACCGAGATTATCAACAACGACTACTATGATATATGGCTTCAATACGGGAAGTATTCATCCACTGGAAAAGATTCGGCTTCGCTATTGAATTGGGGATCTAAAATCAGAAGTGACATGTTACATCATCAACGCTGACACATCATACAATCTATTGCTTGTGCGACCTTAGATTCACGCTAATTGGATCGTTCTTTCTAATCTGCACCAGTGCTTGAAGTACGTGGAGGATAATGCAATGGTGCAAATGGTGTTTGCTGAAAAGCAGCTATTCAAGAGAGTTGAAAATTACTTCACTGATGCTCTCCTCTATCAGAAATCTAACAAAGTAGCAAAAGAACCGTTGCTTGAAGATGATGATAGCGACAATGAAGCGGATTCAGAGTCAGAGGAAGACACGCCAGCTACTTTTGCTTTCAAATCAATTGTAGCATATTTTAACGATCCTAAATGTAACAATCCCATTAAGGTAATGGTGAATAGTGTTGGCCCAAAAGGTTACACTCTCTATTTGTTTAGAGTTTTGATGATAACAAAACAAATAAGAGCTATTTGGTACTAATTAGTTTGTTTAAAATAAGTTTCAGGTTAGTACCATATTTGGAGGCCATTGCTTAGCTATTGCAAGAATTTCTAGGTTCATGAAGCAAAGAAGGCTTTTTGCACATCAAGGGAGGAACATAGAAGAGAAGGCTCTAGCAAGGCATCGCATGGCTCAAGACTTCAAGATTGCTCAAGATAATTTATTAGATTTATTTTCTTTTAGTTTAGAGTTTTGTTAAAGAATAGTGAATAGGTTTGAAGCTCTATCACACACGTTTTTGCGCACATCTTGTTTCCAAACATATTTCCTATAACATGTACAAAAATAATTTGTATACAATCTTCAACCTACAAACTTACTTTGATTTACCTATTCATGTGTTTTAAGTTTTGTGTTTTAACAAAACTTATTTTTGGAATTAATGACAAAAACTATGATATATATATGTTTCATGTATATAGGATTATATCCATATACATCATGCTTCAAAATGTATAAATATCATGTTTTTGTATTTGGAAGAGTTTTGGACAATACGTATTTTCTATTCAAAATCCAAGTTTTAGAAAATACAGTTTTTGGTTTTTGGTAAAAATGATAAGAGACAAAAATAGTTCATATTGATTGATATTTGAGCTAAACTTTTTACCACATGTTTATATATCAATGCAAAATGATAAAATTATTTTGGTGATTTTTAGGAGTGTTAAAAGATTTTTCAAAATATTTTTAAAACTATTTTTCTGACCCAGTTTTCTGTTCCAGACTTCATCCAGTCGACTAGTCTTCTGACAAGTCGACTTGGCTAGAAGTCGGTCGACCGGGTCGGTCGACCGACGTGCACAAATCTGTGCACGTTTGGCAGACTTTGGACGGTCGACCGTCCCGGTCGACCGGGTCTGAGAGCAGAGCTCTCTGTTTGTTTGGGTCGACCGGCCGGTCGACCGTAGCCTGCAACGGCTATTTTCTTTGAACTAGCGGTCGACCGGGCCGGTCGACCTAGCTAGCCGTTTGAACAGTAACGGCTAGTTTTCTGAGCTGGTTTATTTTTGTCCTTTTCTCACTTAATTATGTTTAAGTGACATGTTTTGGTTCTAATACTTTCTGATTAGCCTTAAATATGTTTTATTAACTAACCCTAGCCCTCTCCTATAAATAGGGGTGTTTAGGGAGAGGTTGGTTACTAGAAAAAATTCTCAAAAATTTCCAAAAGTTTAAGGCATTCAAAAAGTCTTGGTTTCTTGGTTTTTGTGCTGAAATTCTCTCTCATTTTCTGTAGTGTTTTCAAGAACTCTCTGATTTCTTTTTCTTTTCTCCTTACACACAAGAGCTTCATTCCTACTCATTATTCTCTAAGGATCTTTGTAAGGGAAGAGAATTTTGCAAGAGAGAGTTTGTGGTCTTTTGACTACTCAGAGATTGCTTGTACTTGAGATTGTGGAGTTGGGTACTCCGGTGTATTTGTGACATCTTTGTGATAGTGGAAGTGGTTGGAATCCTTCTGGGGAAGGCGGGGAAGTAGAGCCGGGTGCTCGAACCTCGATAACAAATCTCGGTTTTTGCGTTTGGTTTACTTGCTCTTATTTCTTGCTCTATTTCATTGCTCTTATTACTTGCTCTCTACATTCATTGCTATATTCACTTGCTTTGTGAGATTGTTGCTTCATAATTTTTAAATTGTGCATTGATTAGCATTATCACCTATTCACCCCCCCTCTAGGTGATTTTCAATTGGTATCAGAGCTTGGACTCTAGGTTTTGGCTTAACATCCATAGAGAGATCCTTAAAATTGCTAATCAACATTTGCATTCCATTTGTCACTCACTAGTAAACATGGCCGATAACATCAAAACCCCTCCTAAATTTGATGGACTCAACTTCCCTATTTGGAAGGTTAGGATGACTATCTTTTTGCAATCCTTATGTAGCTTAGTGGCTAAATCATTGACCAAACCCTATGTTGCACCCGATAGTGATGAGAGCACATGGACCGACTTCAACTTTAGAGAATATGAGGCTAACTCCAAGGCCCAAAATTCCCTCTTAACCGCCTTGAATGAGGATGACCTTACACGGGTGATTCGTTGCCAATCCGCCTATGAGATTTGGCAACATTTATTGGTCACACACGAGGGGACTTCACAAGTTAAGAGAGCTAAGATAGATCTCTTAAGGTCTCAATATGAATCCTTTAAAATGATTGATGAAGAATCTATTGATTGTATGATTACTAGATTTACTAAAATCACCAATGCTCTTTCTTCTTTAGGTGATGACATCTCAAATGACCAAAAGGTGCGAAAAGTGATTCGGGCACTTCCTACATCATGGGAGATCAAGGCCACCACCCTAAAAGAATTGAACGATAAGGATGAGATGGACCTCATTAGTCTCATTGGGAACCTAAAAACCCATGAGATGGAAAAGAAAGCAAGAGAAGAGGCCGTTCCACTAAAGAAGAAATCCTTAGCCTTCAAGTCTTCATCCACTCTTGAAGACGATGAAGAAGATGAAGAAGAAGATGAGGAGCTATCACTACTTGTTCGCAATGTGAAGAGAATGTACCGGAGGAACAAGCTCAACTTCCGAAGGAAATTTGAAGGCAAAGAGGAGAGGAGAATTATATGCTACAATTGCCGAAAGCCCAGACACATCATGGCGGATTGCCCGGAGTTCAAGAAGAAGATGACCTCCTCCTTCAAGCCAAAGAAACCGGAAGAAAAGAAAGCGTACAAGGCAACTTGGGATTCGGAAAGCGAGTCCGAGGAAGAGGCGGATGTAGCGAATATGTGTTTCATGGCAAACACACCAAAGGTAACCCCTCAACCTCTTAATGATGAAGATGATGAATTAAGCAAAGAAGTTCTTGTTCATGCCTTTGTTGAACTTTCAGAAACTTATGACAATAAAAAGATTGAACGCTCTAAATTAGAAAAAGAAGTTGCTTTTCTCAAAAATCAACTTGCTATTATTTCTAAAGAAAAAGATGAAATTTCTTCAAATCTCATTTCTACCCAAAATGAATTTTGTGCTTACAAAGTTGCTTGTAAAGCAAAATTTCCTAAAATTGATGAAAAAGAAATTTCTTCTTTGAAAACTAGAATTGTTGATTTTGAAAAGACTTTAAAGGATTGTGCTTTTAACACTAAGAAACTTGAAGAAATGCTTTCTAAAAAGCACACCTCTCATGCTAAAGATTCACATGTTAAGATTCCTCATGCTCACACTACACATAACACTTCTCATGCTAAATCTTTTCATGCTCATAATTCTCATGCTCACAAATCACACACTCACTATGCTTTTAAATATGGTAGAGTGTATAGATGCACATATTGTGGTAAGAATGGACATTTGGCTAAATTTTGTTATGACCAAATAAATAGGACCAATAATCTTGTTTGGGTTAATGAAACTAACTCTTTAGGACCCAAGAAAATGTGGGTACCAAAATCAAGTCCTAAATTATTTGATGTAGGTACACACCAAGGCTCCAAGACGTAGGGAGCGGTGGTACCTTGATAGTGGTTGTTCTAGACACATGACGTGGGACATCAATAACTTTACAACCCTATCAAGGTACGAGGAAGGTGGCTCCGTCACCTTCGGGGATGACTCCAAAGGCTCTATCATCGGTATAGGTAACATTCAAATTGGTGCCTCTCCCATTATAGAAAATGTTGTACTTGTTGATGGTTTGAAACATAATTTGCTTAGCATTAGTCAATTTTGTGATCGTGGACTTAAAGTGGTTTTTGATGATTCTTCTTGCAAGATTTTTGATGTTAAAACTAATGATTGTATTCTTACCGGTTTTCGTGATGATAATGTTTATATCATTGATATGCTTAATGTGGAATGTTCTACTAAATGCTTAAATGCTTTTGATGAAAATTCTTGGCTTTGGCATAGAAGATTAGGACATGCATCTTTTGACCATCTTTCTAGGATTAATTCTAAGGATTTGGTGAAGGGTATACCTTTCTTGAAGTTTGAGAAAGACCGCATTTGTGGTGCGTGCCAACTTGGGAAGCAAACCAAGTCTTCCTTCAAACCAATCAAGGATATCATGTCAACTAGGCCTTTAGAATTAATTCATATGGATCTTTTTGGACCTACTAAAACTAAGAGCTTAAATGGTAGTAGATTTGCATTTGTTTTAGTTGATGATTTTTCCCGTTTCACTTGGGTTTTCTTCTTGGAACACAAAGATCAAACTTTTTCTCATTTCAAAATTTTTCGAAAAAGGGTTGAAAAAGAAAAAGGTTTTCCGATTTTGAAAATAAGGAGTGATAGAGGTGGTGAGTTTGTTAACCAACTCTTCATGACTTATTGTGATGAAAAGAGAATTAAGCATGAAATGTCTTGTCCTAGAACTCCACAACAAAATGGAGTTGTAGAAAGGAAAAATAGAACACTTCAAGAGATGGCTAGGACAATGATAAGTGAGTATGACCTCCCTCAATATCTATGGGCCGAGGCCGTAAACACCGCATGCTATATATCAAATCGTATTTATTCATGTAAAAATTCTTCCAAAACATCTTTTGAAATGTATCATTCTAGAAAACCTAATGTTGCATATTTCAAAGTTTTTGGTTGCAAGTGTTTTGTTTTGAACACTAAAGATAACTTGGGTAAATTTGATGCTAAGGCTTATGAAGCAATCTTCGTTGGATATTCTACAACTAGTAAAGCTTATAGAGTATTCAATAGATCTTCACTTACCATTGAAGAATCCATGCATGTTAAATTTGAAGAATCTAATGTGTTTGTTGAGAATGTTGTAGAGATTGAACCATTAGGTGAAGACATGGAGAGACTATCCTTGAAGGACTCACCCGCTTAAGATGATAAGCAAGAACCAATTGGTGACGTTCAAGAGGATAAAGAGGAAAGCTCTCAACCGCTTCCTAATGCTTGGAGATATGCCACAAATCATCCCAAGGAGATCATCTTAGGGGCTGTTTGTTTCGTGTAAAACTCCGTAATTCGTAAATGACTTACTACCCAGTTGCAACTACGGCGTTTGTTTGGACCGTAATTCGTAAAAGACTTGCGTAACTCAACTAACACTCACTTGCAACCCAGTTACCACTCACTTACAGCCCAGTTACAGTTAATTTTGTGGTCATACAAATTTGTAATATTTTTTATATTAATATTAAAATTTTTTAATATTTAACTTTTTTAATATTTATTTGTAGTATTAAAACTTTTAAAATCACCAAATAGTTAATTTTGTGGTCAACTTTTTCACTTACGAATTATACATTACGACAACCAAACACCGTAAAGTACAATACACTTTCCCACTTTACAATTTTATATTACCAACCAAACACCGTAAAATTTACATACATGTAACTCATTTACAATTGTAAAAGACTTTACCAATTACAACTACGAATTACGGCCAGTTACGACAACCAAACAGACCCTTAGGTGATGCATCTAAAGGGGTAACAACTCGCTCCAAACTCCATGACCTATGTGGTAACTTTGCTTTCATTTCTCATTTTGAACCCAAAAGCATCCTCGAAGCTGAGGCGGACTCATATTGGTTGCTAGCCATGCAAGAGGAACTCAATCAATTTGAGCGCAACCAAGTTTGGCACCTTGTTCCTAGGCCCCACGATAGACCAATAATTGGTACTAAGTGGATCTTTAGAAACAAGATGGATGAGTCCGGAAATGTGATTAGGAATAAGGTTAGGTTAGTGGCCCAAGGTTACACTCAAGTTGAGGGAATTGACTTTGAGGAGACCTTTGCACCCGTAGCACGGCTTGAAGCCATATGGATGACACTAGCCTTTGCATCTTTCAAAAATTTTAAACTTTTTCAAATGGATATGAAAAGTGCATTTTTGAATGGTTTTATAAATGAAGAAGTTTATGTTGCTCAACCTCCCGGTTTTGTTGATCATGTTCATCCCGATTTTGTTTTTAAACTTGATAAAGCTTTGTATGGATTGAAACAAGCTCCAAGAGCTTGGTATGAAAGGCTTTCTAGTTTTCTCATTTCAAATGATTTTATTAAAGGCAAAGTAGATACAACACTATTCACTAAGCATGTTGATAATGACATTTTAATTGTGCAAATTTATGTTGATGATATAATTTTTGGTTCTACTAATGAGTTTTTATGCAAGGAATTTGAAAAGGTTATGCAATGTGAGTTTGAAATGTCTTCAATGGGTGAGCTTAATTTCTTTCTTGGACTCCAAATCAAGCAATTGCAAGATGGGAACTTCATATGTCAAGCCAAATACGCAAAGGAACTCGTAAAGAAGTTTGGACTTGAAGACTCAAAGGTTTGCAACACTCCCATGGCAACTACCACCAAGCTTGATAAGGATGACCAAGGTAAAAATGTTGATATTAAATTGTATAGAAGCATGATAGGTAGTCTTTTGTATTTGACGGCAAGTAGGCCGGATATCATGTTTAGTGTGTGTCTTTGTGCTAGATTTCAATCGTGTCCCAAAGAGTCCCATCTTATTGCGGTAAAACGCATTATTCGTTATATTAAGGGAACGATTTGAATGGGTCTATGGTATCCGAAAACTGGAGATTTCTCAATGACGAGTTATTCAGACGCCGACTATGCGGGTTGTAGAGTAGATAGAAAGAGTACTAGTGGGACATGTCAATTTCTTGGTAATTGTCTTGTTTCATGGTCCTCTAGGAAACAAAATTCCGTAGCTCTCTCAACCGCCGAGGCGGAGTATGTTGCCGCGGGGGCTTGTTGTGCACAAGTCCTTTGGATGAAACATACTTTCCTTGATTATGATTTGCATTATAACCATATAAAAATATTTTGTGATAACACTAGTACTATACATATGACAAAGAATGCAAATCAACATAGTAAGACCAAGCACATTGAGATTAGATATCACTTTCTTAGAGATCATTTTGAGAAAGGAGATATAGATATTGATTATGTTTCTACGGATTTGCAACTTGTCGATATTTTCACTAAACCACTTGATTTTGCTAGATTTTCATTCATTTGTGGTGAACTTAATATTTGTGTTATTGAATAAAAATGTTTTCTTAACCCTTTTTGATGTATGACAAAAAGGGGGAGAATGAGTTTATGTATGGAAATATGAGTTCATATGGTTTTGGTTCCATATAAGTTTATATATGTTTTGAGTTTTTGATGTGTTTTTATATATGTTTTGAGTTTTTGATGTGTTTTCATGAAGTGTTTTTGATTTTTGGTTTCATGATGTTTACTTGCAAATTACAAATTACATTGTTTTTCTTTGTTCAATATAGCATAATTTGAGGGGGAGCTTTCTCCTCCCCTATACTTTTGTTTATAGCCTATTTGTTTTGTCATCATCAAAAAGGGGGAGATTGTTGGCCCAAAAGGTTACACTCTCCATTTGTTTAGAGTTTTGATGATAACAAAACAAATAAGAGCTATTTGGTACTAATTAGTTTGTTTAAGATAAGTTTCAGGTTAGTTCCATATTTGGAGGCCATTGCTTAGCTATTGCAAGAATTTCTAGGTTCATGAAGCAAAGAAGGCTTTTTGCACATCAAGGGAGGAACATAGAAGAGAAGGCTCTAGCAAGGCATCACATGGCTCAAGACTTCAAGATTGCTCAAGATAATTTATTAGATTTATTTTCTTTTAGTTTAGAGTTTTGTTAAAGAATAGTGAATAGGTTTGAAGCTCTATCACACACGTTTTTGCGCACATCTTGTTTCCAAACGTATTTCCTATAACATGTACAAAAATAGTTTGTATACAATCTTCAACCTACAAACTTACTTTGATTTACCTATTCATGTGTTTTAAGTTTTGTGTTTTAACAAAACTTATTTTTGAAATTAATGACAAAAACTATGATATATATATGTTTCATGTATATAGGATTATATCCATATACATCATGCTTCAAAATGTTTAAATATTATGTTTTTGTATTTGGAAGAGTTTTGGACAAAACGTATTTTCTATTCAAAATCCAAGTTTTAGAAAATACAGTTTTTGGTTTTTGGTAAAAATGATAAGAGACAAAAATAGTTCATATTGATTGATATTTGAGCTAAACTTTTTACCACATGTTTATATATCAATGCAAAATGATAAAACTATTTTTGGTGATTTTTAGGAGTGTTAAAAGATTTTTCAAAATATTTTTAAATCTATTTTTCTGACCCAGTTTTCTGTTCCAGACTTCATCCAGTCGACTAGTCTTCTGACAAGTCGACTTGGCTAGAAGTCGGTCGACCGGGTCGGTCGACCGACGTGCACAAATTTGTGCACGTTTGACAGACTTTGGACGGTCGACCATCCCGGTCGACCGGGTCTGAGAGCAGAGCTCTCTGTTTGTTTGGGTCGACCGGCCGGTCGACCGTAGCCTGCAACGGCTATTTTCTTTGAACTAGCGGTCGACGGGCCGGTCGACCGAGCTAGCCGTTTGAACAGTAACGGCTAGTTTTCTGAGCTGGTTTATTTTTGTCCTTTTCTCACTTAATTATGTTTAAGTGACATGTTTTGATTCTAATACTTTCTGATTAGCCTTAAATATGTTTTATCACCTAACCCTAGCCCTCTCCTATAAATAGGGGTGTTTAGGGAGAGGTTGGTTACTAGAAAAAATTCTCAAAAATTTCCAAAAGTTTAAGGCATTCAACAAGTCTTGGTTTCTTGGTTTTTGTGCTGAAATTCTCTCTCATTTTCTGTAGTGTTTTCAAGAACTCTCTGATTTCTTTTTCTTTTCTCCTTACACACAAGAGCTTCATTCCTACTCATTATTCTCTAAGGATCTTTGTAAGGGAAGAGAATTTTGCAAGAGAGAGTTTGTGGTCTTTTGACTACTCAGAGATTGCTTGTACTTGAGATTGTGGAGTTGGGTACTCCGGTGTATTTGTGACATCTTTGTGATAGTGGAAGTGGTTGGAATCCTTCTGGGGAAGGCGGGGAAGCAGAGCTGGGTGCTCGAACCTCGATAACAAATCTCGGTGTTTGCGTTTGGTTTACTTGCTCTTATTTCTTACTCTATTTTCATTGCTCTTATTACTTGCTCTCTACATTCATTGCTATATTCACTTGCTTTGTGAGATTGTTGCTTCATAATTTTTAAATTGTGCATTGATTAGCATTATCACCTATTCACCCCCCCTCTAGGTGATTTTCAAATAGGTGATCAATGAGAATGTCACTTTTGATTATCCTGTGAGTGTTGATTTGTTTAAATCTAATGACGATACCTCCCTGCACATGCCCATTTCGATGTTAAGCGTGACAAGTATGCCTATAGAGAACAGTGAAGAATTTATCATTGTGGTCTCTCCGTCCAAGAGGAATCAATCACCGTTAGTATTTGACAGGATTCAACCCGAATATTTGCATTTACATATTCGGGTTCAGACTCAGAGCCTCCATAATTTTTTCATTATGCACGATCAATGCATCATATGATGAGAAGAATGAGGTATAATCTGCAGCACGAAAATGACTTGAATTTCGGAAGGGGACAACATGGCCTTCTATGAACTTTCATATCGAAAGAGAAGCCAACAAATTATTATGATAAAATACGCAGGGGTTGGGATATATTACACCTCCCGCTCATTCTCAGTCTGAAGGAGACGAATCTCTCTCGTCGCATTCTTCTAGTTCATCTGAGTGGTAATTAGATATCAATGTGGGGTTGCTCTTCAAAAATCTCTTCGTCAATATGACTTCAATCAATCAATTGGAGTAAGAGAAGGCTATTGAAATGTTTGATGCTGAGCCATGAGCTCAGCAACTCGATCCCCAGTGGGAGAAGTGACCTGAATGACATGAACTAGCTAGGGTAATCCAGGTTGATGTGGGTAGTCAAGATCACCTCGAACCCATCTCTATAAGTGAAAGTTTATCATTTACAGAAAGAGAAAAATTGATAGCTGTTATACGGGAGTATATCGATGTCTTTGCATGAACTTACGGAGATATGCCCGGTCTTGATATGCAAATAACCATGCATCGATTGAACATTAAGCCTAGCATCAAGCTGGTGAAATAACAACAAAGGCAGTTTTGTTCCGACATCATGAAAGCCATTGAAGCTGAGGTCCATAAACTCATCGAATGTGGTTTCATTCGCGAAGAGCAGCACCCAGACTAGGTTGCAAATATTATCCATGTTCTTAAGAAGAATGAAAAAATTCGAGCCTGCATTGACTACCATGATCTTAATGCAGCCTGCCCTAAAGACAAGTTTCCACTGCCCATCACTGACGTCATGATTGACAACACTATGGCTTTGAGAAAATATCTTTATGGATGGCTTCTCAGGGTATAACCAGATTAAGATGTACCCAGAAGATGAAAATCATACTTTATTTTGGACACCGTTAGGGGTGTACTGTTATACTGCTATGTTCTTTGGATTAAAGAATGCTGGAGCAACCTACCAATGTGCCATGAGCACAATTTTTCATAGCCACTTTGGAAAACGGTGGAGTATTATGTCGATGACATTGCTGTCAAAAACCACGATAAAAATGATCTTCGAGACCTAAAAACATTGTTCGATATAATGCGAGCCTATCAGCTAAAAATAAATCCAACAAAGTTTTTCTTGGGTGTTTCAAGTGACAAGTTTTTGAGATTCATTGTCACATCAAAAGGAATCCATCTTGATTCGGAAAAGGTCAAAGCTATTCAGAGCATGCAACCACCTAAGAATCTTAAGGAACTTAGGGGTCTGCAAAGTAAGTTGTCCTATATCCGAAGATTCATTGCAAATCTCTCGGGTCGTTGTTAACCATTCATCCAGCTTGTGAAAGAAGGTGTTTCATTTTTATGGGATGAGGCCTGCAAGGAGCCTTTCGAAGATATTTAAGAATACCTCACCAAGTCTCTAGTCCTGTTGGCTCCCACATCAGGAAAACCCTCTTGCTCTATGTAAGAGCTATGGACCATTCTCTTTGTGCTCTTCTTGCCCAAAAGAATGACGAAGGTCATGAACAGGCCATTTACTATCTGAGTAGGACCCTGATAGGAAATGAGTCCCGATATAATCCTACTGAGAAGGAATGTTTAGCTCTTGTCTTCGTCGTTCAAAAGACGCGACATTACTTGGTTGACAAAACTATACATGTCATTTTTAGAGTTAATCCCTTGCATATCCTCATAACAAAATCAGGATCGCTGAATTCGAGGTTAGCTAAGTGGGCCATCCTCCTATCTCAATACGACATGTTCTTTATTCCTCAAAAGGCGGTCAAGGGTCAGGTCCTTACAGACTTTCTGGTAGCTCATCCGATTTCAGAGAGCTCAAAACTTCATGGAGATATTCCAAATGAGATTTTCGAGTCTAATATGACTTCAGAAGATGAAATATGGCAGATGTTCTTTAATGGAACATCAAGAACATGCCCCAAAGGCAAATAATCGTTGGTGTACGGGTGGATTTATCTCACAATAAAATCACGTTCTTTCTCGGGCATTTTCATTGACAACACCTAATTCTAACAATGTAGCAGAATATAATGTCCTACTTATCGATCTCCAGCTCGCTCATGAAAATGGGGTATGCTACCTTGAGGCTTATGGTGACTCAAAGCTGATCGTCAGTCAGGTCAAAGGAGAATACGAGGTTCGGCATGAAGACTTGGTACCTTATCACCATGCAGTCATCGAAATGGCCAATTCATTTAACGGCTTTTACATCGGTCAAGTGTCTTATTTCCAAAATACTAAGATAGATACTTTGGTTGCACTAGCGGCTACATTGGCCTTACCCATTGACGCAACTTATCATCTTATGGTGGCCGCTCGACACCTCTTTTGCCCAAAGCATGTGTTGAAAACTAATGAAGTGCATGCAACCTCAACAAGTTTCGAGCCTAGATATTGGCGGTTTCCTATCGTTGACTATGCTTTGCATGACATATTACCGGACAACTCTACGGAAGCAGCTTCTATCCGATAAAGGTCTCTCCGTTTTTACTATGATCCAATAGTTAAGACACTCTACCGCTGCTCATATGACGGTATCCTGCTCCGTTGCCTATCTAACTCTGAAGCACAAGAAGTGCTTAAAAGGCACACGATTTTATATGCGGGACTCATCAACCAGCTCCAAAACTCAAGGATCGATTGCACAAACTCGATTATTATTGGCCAACCATGATAGCCGATGCAATCAAATATGCACAAAAGTGTAAAGCCTGTCAAATCTACGTAAACTTTATACATCAACCTCTGGAGCTACTTCACTGAACTGTTGTTCATGGTAATTTGAGATATGGGGAATCAATGTCATAGTACCTACCAGCCCCCCTCATCCAAAGGTCATCGATTTATCTTAGCAATAACTGACTACTACTCAAAGTGGGCAAAAATTATACTACTTATTGAAGTAAAAACTTTTAATGTGGTTAACTTCATTAAACACAATGTCATCCATCGATTTGGTGTCCCCAGGCGGATTATTCACGATAACGGTCCCCAATTTTCAAGTCAAGTATTCTATTGGCTCTGCAATAAGTACCAAATTCAGAATGTGGGTTCAACCGCTTATAGCCCTACTGCTAATGGTTTAGCGAAAGCATTCAATAAGATAATTTTTAAGTTACTCAAGAATTTGTTTCATCCAGCAAATGAGATTGGAATGAGATGCTCAGTGAATGTCTTTGGACCTATCGAATTATGGTCTGAACCCCTACAGGTAACACGCCTTTTTCTCTAGTATACGGGTGTGAAACAGTCATACCTCTAGAGATCTAGATGTCATTACTAAGGGTTGCCTTAGCAACCAAGATGACTAAGGAAGACAATGATTGGTTACGCCTTCAAGAACTCGAACTCCTAAATGAGAGACGACTACAAGCTCAACAACGCATTGAGTTGTACCAAGCCTGGATCTCGAAAGCCTTCAATAAGAAGTTAAAGAGAGGATTTTCCAGAAAGGAGACTTGGTTTTAGCTGTCAAACGACCCATGGTTATGACATACAAATCAAAGGTAAATTTCAACCCAAATGGGAAGGGCCGTTCATGATAGAAACAGTTTACTCAAATGGAGCCTATCGCCTAGCAATTCCAGACGGCGACATATTCATGATGCCGGTTAATGACAAATTCCTAAAGAAGTACTATCCTTGATCACGTTAACACCTCACCTTTGATCAAATAAGTACTTATTATAACTATGTTAACATTAAATCTCTGGTCATTTAAATTAATATCACTTGATTGTTTCTCCTTCCTCAAAGGAGTATCTTCTACCCCAAGTGGAATTGATTTCGATTCTACTCCTGATCAGTCAATGACATATTTCAACAGGTAATGCCAAACTACCTGTCTCATTCCCCACGGAGTTCTTCGTAACTCTTTAATCCCCGACGAGTTTTTAGAGGTCGCCAATGGAATACAGAAATGTTCACTTCATGTGACACGTTCTGAAGTCTTTGGCAAATAAGGCCAGAGGACAATATTGACTGTTAAGTCCAATATAAATTCTTAACAACTCATCATGCTGAGGAGAATAGCATAACTAGCCTAACTCAAACAGTGGTTGGTAATGGCATACCAAATCCGTTGACACCTGAGAATTTGCTAAAAATCCTAAGGGACCTGATCCCATTTGATTCCCTCATAAAATCTCTTACCAATTCAGTTCCATGGAATGGTGGAACCACATAAAATGATATTCATTTACCCAACAAAATAAATCATAAGTCAAACCTATCATGTTAACATTAAACCTCTGATAGTAAGACTCTGACATATTCCCCGACAGATAAAATCAACATTCCTGATGGAAGATTCTAATTTTTTCCCAGTAAACTAAGGCTTCATTTGTCATTCTCTTCCATAGAATGACAGGTCCACTTAAAGTCACAAGGCGATTCCCTGTCATGATAATAGTAAACCTCTAAACAGCGGATTCAGACTCAACCTGTTATATCTGTAAAAGATCCTCGAACAGTCAAGTGTACAATTCAAATTCTTTATTTTACCTCAATGTAAAGAATTCTTGCTATTCTATTCGGTCTCTAGGTCGGTTATGTCCAGTCAATCACTTCTGAACTGACGAGTCCCAATTTTCAGTCTAGTAGGGACTTTTTGTTCTTGTCGTTATGTGCAGTTTTTCACCACTGAACGGCAGGATTCTAAACTTGGCGGCGTCTCAATCGGTCATGTCCAGTCAATCACTTCGGAACCGCAGACATCCAGGTTCCTCTTTGTACCGTCATGTCCAGTTTATCACCTCTGAACGGTAGGGCTCTGAATTCGGTAGTCTCCGAACGGTCATATCCGGTTCCCACCTCTGAACCGTTCAGATCCTAAATTTCATCCTTTAGTCCTTTGTCAACTTCCCTCCTCCTGTTATGTTAACATTAAACCCCTGGACAATGAATTGCGAGCTTGGTGCCTCTTTGTTGGTCATATCCTCTCAATCACCTTTGAACCAACGTGTGACCAAATCCAATTCACTTTTGCAATCTCTTGAGGGCTAGCTGTCAAGTTAATACGACTACCTCTAGCAGCGATTTGGAATTTAGCACGTCTTATTCTATCATGTTCAGTCAATAACCTCTAAATAGACGGGTCCCTAAAATGGGGTTCACCCTTTTAAGCTCTGTTGTCATGTCCAGTTCGTCATCTTTGAACAGCAATCACTCTGAGATTAGCGGTTTCTTAATCGATTATATCCAGTTTATCACCTCTGAATTGACAGATAGCTAAGTCTCATTGTCCCCAGTTCAGTAGGGACTTTTCATTCTTGTCGTCATGTCTAATTCATCACCTCTGAATGACAAAAATCCTACGTCTGGTAATCTTCAACTAGTCACGTCTAGTTTGTCACCTTTAAACTGACAAACTCTGGACTTCATTTTCTAGTTCAGTAGGAACTATCGCATTGTTGTGGTGCCTAGTTCATCACAACTAGTTTATGTCCTAATGGTATTTAATCTGTTATGTTAATATTTGTCTCTGAACAAGAAGATCATTAAGTTTGCTTCATTTCATTTTCATCCCCAATAAGAGTTGAATCGAGTCGTCACTCAAACTTATTGGTAGTAATTTATTAAATAGCTAATTCTATCACGTTTTTAACCTCTGAATAGATTAGTTAATATTCTTGTGGTAGAAATTGGAAGACTATACCATTATCTTATCTCTTTTGAGAGCTAAAATTAAACCTGAAATTACTGCAAACTTAGAAGATAAAGAAAGCAGGGAAATGACAGAAGAGTCAAATAAAATTATGCTTTTTCATTGATTCAAAAGAAAAAAAAAGTAAAAAAAAAAGAGGGATACATGGATTACAAGCTACGATTATGTTTCGTAGGATTTGATCCGTTCTTCAAGTGTGACCAGCCTGCTCATTCTTTCTTCAATGGCTCTGATGAAAGCCTGCGATCTCAGCTCAGCGTCGTTGAAGTTCGCTATTTGGGACAAGCGAGCCTCGATCTCTATCATAGTTGCCCTCTTCGCCATCTCATGCCGCATGACTTCATCGTTTTGGGCTTTGAGCTACTCCAATCAAGCGATCTCTTCAAGACGCACTGTTTCAGCCTTATATAGGAGAAGATTGGCCCTTTTGATCATCTCTTTGGCCTTTTCAATTTTATCCTCGGCATCGAGAAGAGCGCTGTTGGAGGCATCGATAACATCACCTATCTCTACCTTCCTTGCCATTAAGGACTTCAAGTCTGAAGATACCACCTCGAATGCTTCCTGTGTCTCCAGGTGAGCTTTCTGCATTGGGCTGTAAGATGTTTAAGCTCTTCGTCTACCAATGGAGTCAACTCCGAGCTGCTAAGGCGACGCCACTCATCTACGTCCTTCTTAAATTTCTCCACCAATAGCTCTGGGTAGCAGCTTGATTATCCCCTCCAAAATCTCAGATACTCTCAATATTACGAGAGAGGACCACCTTCAGAGCTACAAATTAAGTGGTCAAGCCTTTCAAAATCAAGGTAATGGATTGCTTCAAGCTCTTATAAAAGATGTCAACCATTTCCGCCATGAATTCTTTCTCAATTTCAATTACTCAAGACAAACCCTCCCCCAGTCTAACCGTCATAACAGTGGAAGAAGTGGCAAAAACGCTTATCTGAGATGGATGAGGAATCGCTGGCAACTGAGGGGGAGTTTTTATCGATACCAGTACACCGGCCACGAGAGAAGTAGGGCTAGTAACTATCCCAGAGAGAGCCGTCTCAATGATCAACATCGGAGACGTCGGGTTGGTGATTACCTGAGACTGACTGTTGTCAAAATTGGAGGCATCGTGTAAGCCACCGTTATCTCACTGGCCAATTCAAGTAAAGATACGATTGGTTCCGTCGATAACATGGGAGGGAGAATAGCTCACGTCTCCTCAGCCATCACAAGAGCGCCAACAGACTCCGACTGGTAAGAAGGCAGCTCGTGATATAGGACATTGAACTCCGCTAAATTTAGAGTAGCTGAGGTACTTACCTCTCTCAAACCTCTCTAGAAAGGCCTGCTGGCTCCTTTAAAGTTGATGCGGCTAGAGATGTAATACCTGCAAGAGTATTTTGTTAGGTTAAAGGTAAACAAAAAGTGATGATCATTTACAAGTTATTATGGCATTACCGGTAGGGGTTGAAGTCATGATTGTCATGGCCCCAGACTTGGTCGTCTCCTCGGCACTGTCTTTGGGGGCTTCCTCATTGGCAACACTTACTTTGACTGGCCTGGTAGCAGAGACCCGACAGTAACTGGAAAAGCACCAATTGTCGCCAAATCACCAGAGGCTGGCTCAGGAAGACGTTCATCAGTCCTGAGGGCTTTAGTAATTATGGCAGCACCCGGTCTCCTTCAACCGTAGCACTCGCCGCAGGTTTCGCAACCAATCCTCTTAAATTCAAAGCCATTGGGCTTTCTTTGCCCTCACTAGCGCTAGAGTAACCAACATCAGTTGCGTGCCCCTCAGGTTCATCGGAGACGAAGTAGCTGTCTTTGTCACCCTCCCTGTAGGTGAACATCGGATTGTAGAAATCTCTTTGTTCCCCCGCAACCTCAGTTCTTGCATCCCAAATAAACAAGTTAATTGCAGGAAAAGAGAGAATAATTAAAAATCTTGTAAATAGGAACTAATCTTACCCAAGACTGGAGCGGCCGTTTCAAGTGCTTTTTTCTGCGTCGATAGTTTTACAACTAATGGGGCAGAAGGAGGGACGATCGCAACCGATTCGCTCTTCGTAATGACTGGAGTGTGGCGGCGAAGCTTCATCATCACCCTTTTCTTCTGAGGTTTGCCCTTTCGCTTCTGTTTGAAGCAAATGTCTGGGGTTTTTCTCTTCTTCTTCTTCTTCTTCTTCCATCTCCACCTCCTCCATAAGAGCTGTACCTACCCCACCGGGAGCATCCCGCGGTACTTCGGTGCCAGCAACATCTTTGAAATGAGGGCTTTCAGCATCAGAAGCTTCATTGTCAATTTTAGTAATGAATTCAGGAAGGCCTAACACTCAAACTTTTTTGCTCTCCTCTTATTCAGTTGCCTTTTACTTCATCCGCTTAGAGATCCACTTCAAGCCGAAGGAGTTGATGTTGAACCTTTTGGCATTGAATTGGAAGTCTTGTACCATTGGTAAAACCCCAAAATCATCAGCAGGTTTGGGGTTCTTAGTGGCATGCACAATCGTGCCTTAGTGCAACCGATAATAAAATATTGCCAAGCTCAAGCAAAGTCGATCAAGCTCCCCATGAAAGTTGGGGTTTGGATTGCTGACGTAGAGTTGGTCGTATCCAAACTGGTGAACAAAATGGCTGGGGACGTACGGTTTCATGTAACAGATGTCTCCGCTCCGGTATATCATGTGGGAAGTCCTGATGCTAACTAGCCACTCGAATACTCCACGGCTCAGTAATGTTATACAATCTCTGGCATCCTTGAACTCTTCACCATAACCAGCATCTTGGATGTACGGGAAGCATCGGATGAGACTGTACACATCATGACGGCACAACAGTTTGTGGACCCCACCCGCGTAGTCCGCTCCCATGAAGATCATTCGAACTGGCGGAGATGCGCGATATGAACACCCTCTGGAGGCTCTTCCCCGGGTTGGATGAACGCCAGACAGTGCAGGGCAAATCATGCCATCAGGTATGTGTATGATATTCTAACTCTAGGATTCGGCCCATCGCGAGGTAAAACTGCTCCTTTATCCATCTTCGTTATAGGTGGCCTACAGAAGGCCTCTGTTAGTGCACGAAAACCTCGCTTTATGTAGCACACCATAGCCGAAGTAGCCCAAGAGAGCGATTGTGCACCAAGCGAACGACCGAAAGCAGTGCCGTTGGGAAAATGGCGTCATGCGGAGGAGACAGCACTGCACACCTCTTTAACCCACAGAAAGCCGACCAAAAGTGCTTTCTGGGATATCGGTTGATGTGCCTGGTGATGAAAACTCTTAAAGGTATCTCCCTTTTCATAAATACCATCTTCTTCTTTAAAAACAACATCTTTGTGGTCGTGCTCCCTCATCATTCAAAAAACATTCTCCTCTACCATCCCGAATCGGGCTTCTTTGATAGCTTTCTCTGGAGTGGGAAAACAGATAATTTGCCCAACTCTTTATGTTGTTTGAACTTCCCTTGTAATCACCGTGCATATCCAAACAGATGTAAAAATGGCACATCAGCTCTCTTAAGTCTCGAATAAGGTAGACTCTTGTTTCTCTAACAATTCCAGCTCTGATTCGCAAGGGAAATACTCCTCGTAGGGGAGATATCCTATTGGCAAGGCAGAGACCTCCCACATCTCATGCAAAGCCATACCCAGTTCGCCCACAGGAGTGAAGAAAGTTCTTGCAGCTGGGCAGTACAATTCAAAGATGGCATAGAAGTTTGCAACACTCATCTAAATGCCGTAGCATATGACCCTAATAGCTTAACAAAGTCCGAGTCTTTTCAGGTCCTCTCTGAAGTAAGCCAAGACGTACATGATCTTGTTCTTCCACCAGGCCTTCGGAGGATGAATCCAACCCGAGGCTCTGAAATCCATTACCAGATAGTTGCCGCTGACCTTTAAGAACTGGTTGTCAAAAGTCTGGGCTATGGCTGAGTTCTCTCCCACTAGGATGTCTTGTAGGACGTTCCCAGAGTGAAGACCCAGTATGCACCGAGGGGACCTGCCCTGATGTAACCGTAAGAGAAAGCTGTCAGAACTCCCATGTGGACTGAGCCGACAGTCCGAATCACCTGCCAGTTCATCTTCCTAGGCCTCGTCACACATTAGAAGAAGGATAGAGGGAAGTGATGCTTGCTCGACGGAAGATAATGCTTCTTGCCATTCAAAGTGAAAATTCACTGCCCTTCTCTGGCTAGCAGCTGCTGATCCGTGTCGAGCGCCGCATCCCCGAACATAAAGCTGGGCTTCCAGTAGATCTTCCGATCATGATCTTCCAGAGGAGCAGTGATCGGTATATTCCTCATCGTGCCCTGATCTTCAGTTTGAATTAGGACGTCGCGATTAGGAGTGCTCCTTTCACTGAATAAAGTGCTCCTTTCACTGAATAAAGAAGCTTGCTCTTGGAACTGCAGACTGACATTACCATCCAATCTCTTGGTTAACCCGAAGAGACTGTTCAAAGGTCCGGGAGTATAGTGTACTGTAAAAATAGAAAAAAAGGCAAACATGTTAGCCTGTGGACAAAAAGGAAAAAAGAATGCAAAAAAATTCTAAGGCATAGCTTCGCTTGAAAAGCAAAGCTAGCTCAACAGGTATAGCTTCACTTTTCAAGCGAAGCTAGTTCAGCATCAGCTTCGCTTTGAAACTTAACTTCGCACTCTGCGCAAAGGCAGAGTGCAAAAAATCACAAAGGACTAGCTTCGTTGGAAAGTTTAAAAGGAACTTATGCCTAAAAAAGTACAAAGAACTCACGTCCTCCAATCAGCTTTGCTCTAAAGCTCCGCTTTGCATTCTGCCAAGAAACAGAATGCAAAAATAGCCCCAAGGGCTAGCTTCACATAGAAGCTTGGGAAAAAAATCCTTCGGTTTTTTATTTTGATTCAAGAAATTAAATGGGAACTAAATCCCCTAAAAATCGATAAAACCAAAAGTAAGGGAGTTCGACTCACTGAGATCACCAAACCAAGGGGAATCACAGCAGATTCACCATGAGATTGCCAAAATTTGGCTTCAAAAGCGGTAAAAAATCTCTGAAAAAGGGGAAGAAATCCCTACCCACAATAAGGCGTTCAATGGTCGGTGGCGGTGGCGGCGTCATCGCAGAGGTGGCAATCTCTTTCCCTGCACATTGTTTGGGTGCCATTAGAACTCATAAAAAGTTCTTGAGAGATCTCGAAAGAAGAAGATGGAGAGATTCCTAATCTCTAAAGAAATTCTTGAGGAGTTTTTGAAGGAAAAATAAACTTATCTGAAGTTCAGCCAGTTCGACTTTTATAGACACAGAAGTGTCTAGCTTTGCCTCCTCAAAAGGAGCGCAAGCGGTCGTTTTAAATTAACTTAAAATGGTGGTTGAAAAACCCTGAGGCGGCGAAGTTAGCCAACTTCGCTCAGTTGCCTTCTTTAGCTTCATAGAAAGCTTTGTTAGCTCCCTTGGGAGCTCATTTTTAGCTTAGCTTGAGCCTTTACTCCAGCTCCGCTGAGAGCTCATCCTTAACTTCGCCTAAAGCTTCGTCATAGCTCTGCTGAGAGCTCATTCCTCATAGAATTTTTAGGTTAAAACCAATCTGATTACCTAGTTCAGTGTACAGTTGCACCCAGTGAATTTTTCTGACCTAAGTGATATAGGTATCAGGCTTCAGATTCAAAGTATTTCAGAACCTGTATCAATCATTATAGATTCATGACAACTTTGAAGAGGGTTTTGTTGACACTCTAAAGAGACAAGCTCCCGGGCAGCACTTCAACCGATCTGAACAACGTCTACACTCGGTGACATTTACAAAAGACAAGTCACAGATAAGCTGACGACCGGTTTCTGCCCATCTCTGAGGGACAAAGTAGCGACTTAGATTCTATTGATGTAGTAAAGTAGATAATAAGCTAAGGTTGCTTTTGAAGAGACCTAAGTAGACCTAAGATGCTAAGTTAGCTTAATACTTAGTCTCGCATGAGCCCAAGGGGATATCTTCGTCTGAAAGGCTAAGTTTGTCTAACTTCGCCTTGAAGCTCTTCAGAGCTTTATAGAGAGCTAACTTTCAGCTTCGCCTGAAGTTAATTCTAGTTTCTCCTGAATTTAATTATAACTTCTCCTGAAGCTTTCTTACCAACTTCGCTGGAAATTTAGGCGCTCTGAGCTAATTTTCTAGCTCCGCCTAAAGCTTCACCTAGCTCATAAATTGAGCTAACTTTTAGCCTCGCTTGAGGTCCTGAACATAGCTTCGCCTGAAACTTTTAACTTCACATGAAGCTCTAGTCTAGCTCTGCCGTGAGCTTTTTTAGGTCATCGACTGTCCCCAAACCCCCTAAGGGGGATTAGCATTTGTAACTCCACTTCTAAAAATGGAGTTATAGTTGCTTCAATGGACGGTTATACACACCCATTTGGTCCCACAATAAGTGGAGATGTGCAGGTGGGTTTCAACACCCTAGCATCGCTAGAGGCTTACTTTTAGCTTTGCTTCTGCGTTATATCAAACCTGGCGCGAAGCTAACAAGCTGATTCAGCCTTGTTAAATTCAAGGGGCATAAATAGCCCTTTGCAAAAGAGAAGAAGGGCTGAAAAAATTTAGAGATCTAAGAGACCCTTGGAAAAAGGCTTCCTCTTATTTTCAAGCTCCCAAAGTGCTAGAGATTTAACTCTCTTTTAAAGTCTTCCATCTTTAGAGAATTTTCAGAACCAGGTGCGAAGAAAATTTCCCCCGAGAAGGCTTGAACAACTGATCGATTGCATCGTCAATGGGATAAAGTGATCGCTCGCTGATCAGATTCCCACCGATATACTTTCCTAGAAATCTCAGAGGAAATCTACTTGTACTTTCGCTCCTCAATTCTTTTTTTTTTGGAAGTTCCCCCCTTTACAAATCAATGGAAAACATCCTCGTGAAGAAAAAGAGCGAAAAGTAGAGAGTCTATATTGACTATACGAATCTTAACAAAGCCTGTCCAAAGGATAATTATCCCCTCCCGAGGATCAATCAATTAGTAGAAGCAATGACAGGACATGAGTTCCTTAGCTTCATAGACGCTTACTCCAGCTATAATCAAATCAACTACCACATAATTCTCGACAACCTACGTAAAAGCTTGGATAAAGCTAAGGACAAATTGGCGAAAAAACTCCCCAGAGTACTATGAGCCTACAGGACCACCAAACGCGTTCCGACCAGGGAAACCCCATTCTTGTTGACATATGAGATGGAGGCTAACGTCCCAGTTGACATCAGCATACAAACACTCTAGGTAGAAGGAGTGATCCCAAAGCAGAATTATGCCCTGCTCCGTCTGATACTTGATCCCTCAAAGGAAAGACCTCAACAGGCCCAAATTTGCATCGCAGCATATCAACAACAAATTCGGGCAGCTTACCACAAGAAGGTGAAGCCTAAGAAATTTCAAATCAGAGAACTGGTCCTGAGGCACATGATTCAGAGCACTCGCCAGAAGGATCAAGGAAAGTTAGGACCCAACTGAGAAGTTCCCTACATCTTTATTGCTCGCGGAGGCAACAAGTCCTACGCCTTAGCCGATCGGGGAAGCAGCCAACTCAAAAAGCAGTGGAACTCTTTTCGATATTATATGTAAGTCATGTAAACCTTCAACGAAAAAAATCATTTTCTACTCGCATTTCTCCCAGCTTATGTATCCATCTCGAGCATAGTGCACAGTCTCCACAAATTATACGGGTCCTCTACACCCTGACGACACCTCTAGGGAACCTCTTAAAAGATGGAGGCTCACCCATGCAGACTGTTCAGGCCCAGTCAATGACGGGTTAAAATCTTGATGACTGCCTGAGCGGGCTCACAATCTACACGGATCTTCTACACCTGACGACACCCCTCGGGGAACCTTTTGAAAGATGTCGGCTGGCCCACGTCGGCTGCTCAGGTCCAGCCAATGACTGGTTAAAATCTTGATGACTGTCTGAGAAGGCCCACAGCCTACACGAGCCCTTTACACTCTGACGGCACCCCTCGGGGAACCTCCTGAAAGATGGAGGTTCGCCACACTGGCTGTACAGGGCCAGCCAATGACAGATTAAAACTTCGATGACTAACAGAGCAGGCCCGCAGATGACACAGGTCCTTTACACCCTGACAGCACCCCTCAAGGAACCTCCTGAAAGATGGAGGCTCGCGCATGCCAGCTGTTCAGGTCTAGCGAATGATGGGTTAAAATCCTGATGACTACTTGAGCAGGCTTGCAGCCTACACGAGTCCTCTACACCCTGACGACACCCCTCGGGAACCTTCTAAAAGATAGAGATTTGTCCACATTGACTGTTCAGGTCTAGCCAATGACGAGTTAAAACCCCGATGACTTCTTGAGCAGGCCCGCAGCCTACACGGATCCTCTACACCCTGACGATAGCCCTCGGGGAACCTTCTGAATGATCTAGGCTCGCCCACACTGACTATTCAGGTCCAGCCAATGACGGATTAAAACCCCAATGACTGTCTGAGTGCCACAGCCTACAGGAGTTCTCTACACCCTGGCTGCACCCCTCGGGGAACCTTCTGAAAGATGGCAGCTCATCCATACCGGTTGTTCAGGTGCAGCCAATGACAAATTAAAACCCCGATGACTACCTGAATAGGCTCACAACTTACATGGGTCATCTACACCCTGACGGTACCCGGGGGGAACCTCCTGAAAGATGGAGGCTCACCTACATCGGCTGTTCCGGTGCAGCGAATGACGGGTTAAAACCTAGTGACTGCTTGAGCAGGCCCGCAACCTAGATGGGTCCTTTACACCCTGAAGGCAACCCATAGGGAAGCTCCTGAGAGACAGAGCCTTGCCCAATAAACCTCTCCAAGATTGACCCATTCGGATCCTTTACACCCTAGCGGATAAACTCCCCGAGGAACCCCTGAAAGACGGAGTTCGCTTCTAAAAGGCGGGCTTCTCCCCAACTGAGGACCCCCTAGCAGGCCCCACCAGGGGCCACACACTGAGTTATTTCTAGTACTACGAAGATAGATGGCTCTTGAGGAGTAAGAAGATCACAATCATAAATAAGGCAAGATTCAAACAAAACTATTATCGATTGTTTTTTCTATGTATTACAAAGTTGCTAGATCGCATATCTCCTCTTATAAGTGCGGATACATTAAACAAATGTAATGTAAATACAAGTTTTGGTTTTCCATATGTGCGTCCTCTCTGAGAGAAAAAGCAGCGGCACTCGTTGTCACATCCTCAGCCATGTCCTGGTGATGACTCCTAAGCGAGCAATTTCCCCAGAGCCAGACGAGCGATGATACCGAGAACTCCCAAGAAGATTACAACAAGGGAACCATAACCAAATTGCAGATTGAAGCCTGCAAGGCAACGAAGAGTACCTATACCAAGACCATAACTCGGAGCGGAGGCGGACAAGGAGGCGACAACCCATAAGGGCACAGATGATTATCCCCTGATATTAGAGCCGTCATCGAATATCCTTATGCTCCCTGCTACATGCTTGCTTTGAGGAAAGAAAAAGGGACAAGCTTAAACTTCACCCCAACCTGCTTCGGCCAAAGGCCAGACATACAGAGCAAGCTGAAGATAGTTTATTCCTTGTCCATCCTCGTAACTGGGCATCGTCGCAAGAATTGAGACTGCTTAACGAGCCTATCGCAAGGACTAAACTCCTCGACAAATACTCCAAAATATTAGGAGTGCAGTAGACAACACTACCCATTCCATCTCCTTCCTACACTGAATGAAGGACGAAGAAGGCATCACTGTTGCAGAACAAAACGAGCCTTTAAAACAATAAAAGACTTTCAGAAGGCAGTCTAAATCCCTCCTGAAGAGTCCCATCATATATAGGTGGAAGAAGCCCAAGAGCCAACCTCTTAGAATCCTAATCCCAAAAGAAAATGAAGTATCACTCTACTTGGGATCCTACAGGTGTCGTACAAGAAGGGACTCGAATCGTCGCGCTATATGCGCCATATATATACACACACATACATATACATACATACATATACATGTAGAGGAATCTATGTATGTATATATATATGTATATATACATATAGAGGAATCTGTACCTCAGCCGCCAGCTGAGAGAGTCTCTCTCAGTTGGCGCAACGTGGCTGAATTTCAACCACAATTTTGGGTGCTGGTACCATGGTAGCAATTTTTTATGAGGATTGTGACTAAGTCACAGTGTTTTTATGAGAACTGCTGCCATGATCGCAGTTTTTTTCTGAAGACTGCTATGATGGACGCAGTCCTAATTACACTGAAAATATATAATTTTTTAAGACTGTGATCATGTCACAGTGGACTGCGATCATGTTGCAGTAAGTTGCGACCATATTGAAGTGACAGCTGAGAGAGTCTCTCTCAGCTGGTAACTGAGGTACATTTTTCTCATATATGTATCTATATATGTATGTATATATATGTGTGTATATATATGTATGTATGTATTCGTGTATGTGTATATATATATACAAAAAAATATATATCATCTACAACTGAAAGTGTGTCTCTCAATTGGTGGTGACATGGCGTAATATATGCCACAGAACTGGATAATCTTTATAGTATCCCCACTTTTAGAAATAAATAAAATTACTAAAAGATCCTGTTAGGTAATCTTTTATATACATGTATCGGATCTCTCTCGCCCTGTCATTTTGATATCGAGCCCCAACATAATTCATATCCGGTAAATTCATCTTGCTGTAGGCCCCTCCCACTTTCTCTCCAATAGAATATGAATCAGGTCTCTTCAAGTGCAACTTTATCAACAAACAAAACAAATTAGAATATTTCTTTATTAATTTTTTTTACACGCAGATATTATGATTTTCAGGAATGCGACTAAGCTCGTAGTGGTTAATAAAATAATTTCTCAATTATTTAAAAGCAACCTTAGTCGCAGTCTACAATTATATTAGAATTGTATCATGTGGAACTTATAGACATGTCATTTTTTTGTGCTTAATTGATATACAAATATTTTTTTTACAGAAATTTATGATATGATCTATAAGAATTTTACTAAATGTGATCATAATCGCAGTTTACTTATTCACATTCCACATATAAACGATTAAAATTATGTGACATTGGGCATGCGAATAAGGACTGTGACTATGGTCGCGGTGCTTAATGATAGCATGTCGTGGATGAGTTTTTTACTAGGTTAAAAGTAAAAATAGTGAATAAAAACTGCGACTATAGTAACAGTTTACTTATGATTTTATATATTTGTTCTTCACTACGACTGTTGTCTCTTTTTTATGCACGAGAAGATCTTTGTAGTTGTGTTACATATTGCGATCGTATTCGTAGTTTTTTAATTTGGGATATACAGTGAAATATATAGATTTGAGAGGATTGCGATCATGATCGCTGTATAAACTGTCGATTTAGCTAACTTTAGACTGTGACCACAATTGTAGTTTTTAACTTGGTTGAAAGTAGACGATCAAATTATTTTGTCATGATTGCGACCATGTCACAGTTTCATGTATCAATATAGTTAATTATGAACTGCGACCATAGTAGCAGTTTTTTACTTGAGGGTAGTTATTAACTGAGTACTGTGACCATGGTCGCAGTTAAAATGCAAAACTAATAACTTTTCATTTATAATCATAGAGTGCGACCACAATTAACTTCTTAATAAAAGATTTACATTATTATGTAGTAAATGATTATATTTCTTATCGTATGATAACAATATTTGTGGGCAATATATTAGGTTTGCGATCATGATAGCAGTATTTATAAAATCACTCAAAGTCCTATGATCACTGCGAATTAAAATTCATGAAAGATACATACTTTACATGTATTTTAAAAATATGAAAGATCATTTTCAGATAGAAGTAAATTTATTTAAAAAATAATATGGTCAGAAAGAGACCTTACAAAAAAGAGAATTAAAAGCTCTTAAAAGAAGACAAAAATAAGGTGAATATCAGAAGACCAAAATATCCTAATTCTCATCGTCATCACCATCATAAGTAGATTCGTCGTCTTCATTCTTATCGTCTTTCTCTTCATTATTTTCCCCCTCATCCTGTCCCTTGTCGATCGACTTGCTGTCCTCTTTCCTTTCTTCCTCTTTTAAGAGTGTTTTGGTTCATTGATAAACTCTCAGAATGGATCGTCTAAATCATGCTCTTCTTCCGATCCGTGTCGAGAAGAACTTTCAGAGGATATGCTCAAAGAAAGCGCGCCTTCAGCATCAAAGGACATGCTTTCATCAAGCATGTCTTTGTAAAGTGACAGAGGAATAAGTTCCTCACTAGGCGCCATGAAAACTTGATCATCCTCTTGAAAAGAAAAATCAGAAGCAACATTATTTGAAATAGTGAGATAGTCAAAAAGAGAGAAATCTAGACTGCCATCAGATTGACTAGTATCTCCTGAAGAAAGAAGACCAGTGAGAGAATGATTGAAGTTGAAATCTGAGTATTCAGAGGAAGAAAATTGGGAAGACATGATTCAAGGATAAATTATTTTAGGAAGTGTAGAAATAAAATTGAAGAAGAAGAGCACAAATATTTTTTTAAATATGAGATCTTTTAAATATATTACTTACAAGTACTATAAAAAGGTCAATACTATGAAACGATGTGAATAGTAATAATAAATATTAGAGGTGACGGTTGAGTATTCGAAGAAGAGATAAAAAGAAATTAAATATTTAATTGAAGCAGTTATGGCGGGAGAATCCAAAGAGTACCCTTTTTTCAAAAGTTTATGATGTGAACTGCAAATTAGCTTTTTATAAAATATTTTTTTTCTATATATGTAAATTTCATATGGTACACATCTTTCCTTTATCGAAATTAATTTTAGTGCACTTTTTTTTAGACTGTTGATGTATCATGGTAGATAGGATATTAATTACTACAATTAAGTTAGAGTAATTAATATAGTATTTTATAACTTGTGATATACGCGGACTGCTCGAACAGTCACAGGGCTAATCTACTTTGTTAGTTCTGATTGTTATTAGGACTGCGACCTTTATTGCATTTTATAGACATTCAAAATTCTGTTACATGTGACATGTGAATAAGGACTGCGACTATGGTCGCAGTGCTTAACAATAGCATGTTTCGTCTATTATTTCTATGCATGTTTTGTTCATTATCCATTTGAATTTTACTACTGTTTAGTAAGGACTGCGACTAAGATTTTTTTGTATTATGGTTGAAAGGATTTTAAGGTCTGCGACTAGGGACGCACTCGTTATATAGAATTGAAAGTTGTGTTATACTAAGACTGCGATCATCATCACTAATATTTTTTTGATAATATCTGAATGTATGCGTACTGCGACCTTGGTCACAGTTATAATATACATTGAGAATAAATAATTTCTTAGTACCATGACCAACCATAGTCGTACTTCATTAAAAATTGCATGAAATATTGTCCAACCAATCTACAAACATTGTGACAGTTACGAGAATATCAATTTTATAAATATCTACAAAATAAATCATTGGCCATTATATTTTATTATTTTTTACACTGTACATTTGTAATACAAAAAAATTATATGGCTACCCTATATCAAATTTTATTTTGCTATTCAATTCAGTTTCTTTATTAAACCTATATGAATTGAAAATATCACGAGAATAAAAAATAAAAAACTATATATTACAACCAATTTTATAAGTTTCACGCATAATTTATATCTTTTTCGGCTGCTGCTTTTCTTACTCATCATCTTGATCTGATCTTTTTTTCACTTTTTATTTTTTATGTAGATGAATTAGGAAATTTATAACTGTAGATAAATACAATGAAAATTTATATAAAAATTACAAATTTTTCGGTAATAATTTATTGTGGATGAGTTTTTACTAGGTTAAAGTAAAAATAGAGGTATTTTGGTCAACGTGATTGACCGTTTTTTAGACGGAATTTTTTGATTTTTAGCGGCTACACTCTGCCACCGATATTTAGCATAGATTGGGCCATGTCACCGCCGGCTAGGGAACTCTCTTAGATATATATATGAAATCACCTAGAGGGGGGTGAATAGATGATAATGCTAATCAATGCACAAATTTAAAATATTGCAACGATCACCCGAAACAAGATTAGAAGCCGAATACCCCGTGAAGGGCTCTGAACTCCTTCCTCGTAATTCTTCTAGATAAGAGTTTGAGGTGCGCAATGCAATCTTATTGTATGAGTATTGATCGATCGACAATATAGCAATGAATAGAAAGCAAGTAAATGACACAAATAAATCAATTGCAAACACTGAGATTTGTTTTGAGGTTCGAGCACCCAGCTCTACGTCCCCGCCTTCACCCAGAAGGATTTAAGAATCACTATAACTTTCACAAAGAATTACAGCCATAAGGGAGCACCCAACTCCTCTATCACACTCCTCTAGTCCAGAAGGAGTGGAGCCACAAATACAAGAATATCTTAGTGATTAAAAGACCACAAACCCTCTTTTAAAAAACTTTTTTCCTTACAAAAATCCTAGAGAATAATGTGTAGAATTGAAGCTCAAGTTTTGTAAGTAAAAAAGAAATCAAAATTGAAGAGAGTTTTGAATCAAAAAAAACTTCAGTAAAAAGAGAGAATTTTGAGCACAAAAACTGAGAGAAAAAACTTCTTTTGAAAGACTTAAACTTGATTTCTTTTGCAAAGGATTGTTGTGATCTTTTCAACCCTAATCATCCTATTTATAGGATAAAGGTAGGGATTAAAAGGTAAACTGTTATAATGAATAATTAGGAAAGTTTAAATCCAAATCCAGCCCTAAAAATCGTTTGGAGAAGAAAAGCACGTTTTAAAACGTGTTTAAAAATCTAGTCGTTTGGGCTGAAATATAGCTCACGGTCGACCGGCCGGTCGACCGGTTTTCAAAAACTTTTAACCGTTGCCAGCCCACGGTTGACCGCCCGGTCGACCGTCCCAAACAGAGACATA